>CABFOW010003109.1:53403-82451 GCA_902141385.1 Timema californicum | reverse complement strand
CCTCGGAATCGACAATCCCCCCTACTAGTAGGTGTATCAAAAATGTCAAGTAGTTCCTCTTTTACAAGTAAATACAATGCATGTATTAAAAGGTATTGATGTATGCACTATCTTACACATTATAGATAACATTCCAAAACGAAGAGTAAGTACTTTTGATTATGTTTAAAATATTCTTTCGGATTGGGTAAAAAATTTTTTTATTAAAAGTAATGAAGTAGTGTGAGAAAACTTATATTTTACGTTTTTTTAAATGTAAAATATAGCCCCAGTTAATTAAAAGAAACTTGACAATTATAACAAAACAGTACTCTTTCACAAGTGTTGGCAACCCAAAACCTAAAACATATGATTTTTGAACTGTCTTATTCAAGTGAAAAACTATTATGAACAGACTTCAAATTTCTGTTGAACGTGAACCTAGCTTCAAACTTGATGAAATCGGTAAGACATTATCCATTAGTAAACCTATATCTGCCACGACCCGAGCCAATCCATTTGTACCAATTAAATATCCGTTAAAGCGTAGATGGTGTATAATATATGTATTCTGTTACGATATCGTTCTTCCCAGGCGATTGTTTTGTCTTCATTACTCAAAAGAACGTAGATTGACCAGACGTCAATAGGGTGATACCATACTGTTGACGGTTTTATCAAACTCAAAGGATGTAAAGTAAAAACTACAGAAAAAAAAACACATTGGAAAATACAAACACGATAACATTTTACTAATGTATTATTGTTAATTTGTAGGTGAAGATAATATCTATCATAAGTGACGGCTTAAGATCACATGACTTGACGTACGAATATTTGAAAGTAGATCTAGCCACTGTTCTGTTTCCTATACTAATTGGACTTGATTAGAGCACAGATAATAGAATAAGGTCCTTTCCGATAATAATTGGAATGGTTTTGAGCACAGATAATAGAATAACTCGCCCAGCTGAGAGCAGAATTTGATCAGTAGCCAGGTTTTCTCAGTCTAGGTACGAGTATGAAGGTTGTATTTGTCTTAACGGGCTTAGTCCTCGTCGGAGGTTACAACCTAGAGGAGAGTGTCTTCAAGCTCGTGGAGACAATCAGACGTCAGAGATGCTGCGGGTCACCTCATCTGGGAGTGGCGCATTTTACCGACCCTCGGTCCAGACGAGACATTGTTTCAAAGCGGGAGTCCGTCACCAGGGATCTGCTGAAGACTTTTCTGGAAGACACACACCGAGGGGTAGACGCCCTCGACTCTCTCGTCAGACAGGTACACGCGTCGCAGACGATCGACGTGACCTTGACGCCAACTGAACCGGCCGGAAAACTGAACGTAAAAGGCGATAGTGTCACCATCGGCATGTACGTCCTGTTCCTAGACACACGTCCAGGGGAAGGTGTTGAATACCTTAGGGACGTTCTTCACGGCTATGGACGTCAGGTTTCTTTGGAAAGTGCGGGCCTGTTTCTTGGTGGTGCTGTCAGGAGAATCTTCGAGGGAGGTGGTAGAAATGTCGGCTAGAGATGTCCTGAAAGAGTTGAAGACCTTCGGGATATCCAGAGTCGTCGTCGTGAGGTTGAACTACGGAGATAGAACAGAACATGGCGGAGGGGAGTTTATCGACGTTTACAGAGGGGTGACCCAGTCGGGACCAGGATACAGGTGCGGGGAAATCAAAGGTGTGGCGGTGATCAATAGATGGTCCATCGATAGGGACGTCTTCCTCGAAGGGCGCGACGTTCTCCCAAAAATGACACCATCAGCCCTGAAGGGCTGTCATCTAACCGTGTCGATTTCTCCGTACAAGCCCTACGCCTTCAGACCCGAAGAATCTCAGGAGCGTGTCCCACGGTACACCAAGGGGATTGAGGTACAGGTGTTGTGGGCCATGGCGGAAACGCTGAACTTCGAGGTCCGGTTCCAGTCTCTTAAGGCATCAGGTTCAGGCTGGGGGATCCGACTACCCAACGGCACCTTTGACGGGATCCTCAGCCACGTCCTCGAAGGACGATCGGACGTGGCGTTAGGCACCGCCGTACTCAGCATCGATAAGATCACGCACTTTGATTACACGTTCCCCTACGCCACCGACGAGTTCGTTTGGTTCGTCCCCAAGGCAGACCTTTTCCCGAGATGGATGAGCCTTTACCGCATATTCTCTTCCAGACTCTGGCTCAGCGTCCTGCTCGGATACGTCGCTAACACCTCCATCTTCTACCTGTTCCTGAACGGGAGACCGGGCACCGCCAAGACGAAGATGACCCTTTCCGAGTGCTTCTTCACCTTTTGGTCGGTGATCCTGGGTACGGCTCTTCCTTACAGACCTAGAGATACGATTCACAGGGCCTTATTTGTCCTCTGGGTGTACTTCTGCTTCATCGTGAACGCCTCGTACCAGTCTTTCCTCATCGGCGTCCTGACAAACCCCGGGTCTCAGCACCAGATCTCCACGATCAATGACATGCTCGAGTCCGAGATGGGGTACGGCTACTACCCCTCCTTGGACTCGATATACCAAGACGACCCCGACCCACGCTCCGTTGAGATCCTGAAGAACCGAGAGTCGTGCACCAACATATCGTACTGCGTATGGAAGATTGTCATGTCCATGGACTTCGCGTTCCTCGGCGCGTACAAGCCGATGCACTATCTGATAATGTCCAAGGTGCTGGATGAGTTCAGAGAGCCCCTGGTCATACCGTTGCGGGAGAAGGTTAAGAACGTCCATCTGAGCATGTACCTGGCCAAGGGCGCGCCGTTCCTCGCCGGTTTCGACCGGGTCATAGTCCACGCGGTGGAAGGGGGCCTCATAGACAAGTGGTACGGGGACATCATGAGGGAGCTGGTGGCTGACAAGAGGGCCCCTTCCTCTTCACGGGGGACTGTTGTACTCACCCTGGACCACTTACAAGGGGCCTTCTGTCTCCTAGCCGTAGGGCTGAGTGGGGCCCTAGTCGCGTTCCTCACGGAGGTCTGCCCCCTGATCAGGGACCATATGAAACCTGTGAAGTACTAATTGCACTAGGGTTTTAGTGACGAGGAAGGTAAAATGTGGATAAGTGTACCCACATTTGTGTGAAGAGAGTGTAAAATCGTCTGGGAAAATACATCCTCATTACAATCAAGTGGTATTTAAATCTCAACCTACCCATCAACAGGCAAGTGTATTGTTAAGTTATGTACAAATTGGATGATTAGTGGCCGAAGCGAGTCGCTTGGCAAATTTCTCGATCAACTCAGGCCACTGACTTTTCCAAGACAAAAGTTTCCACCTATTGTGCATGCCCATATAGAGCAGCAACATTCACTGCCGACACCTACTTAATTTCCTATAGGGATTGCAATTGTGATGGATCCCTTAACCACTGCTGGCATCGCAGCCGCTTTTACTGTAATTAAAAAAACCGCACAAAATCGTAAAAGTCAATGGTGGAATAAGAAGTTGTTTAAAAAGGGAGTGAATCAAGGGACGAATTTAATGTCCGAACTATTATTAAACGATGGAAGCTCGTTTAAAAACTTTCTCCGAATAACTAAATCGGATTATGAAGAGTTTCTTGCTATGGTAGCACCCATGATTACCAAAAGATGTACTAATTTTAGGGACCCCATCTGTCCAGAAGTGAGGTTATCAGTGACGCACATTACACTACGATCACTAGGTGAGATACTTTGGTCCTAGGATAGGTTTACATCTGTATATTCCAAATTCCGTTTGGCTGTAATTTTTCAAAATTACCGTTCAGGATTACTAATATTTAATTTAATTTCATCATTTATTAACTGTAATAGGTCTCTTTTAATTTGCTTGTAGACCATGAATAAACTTAATATTTTTGCACGGTTTGACCAAACCGTATGTCTGACATTACTTTGCGATCTTTTGGGAAAACTCAATTTATTATTTTACTCACATTTTGTTTCATACGCTTCACGGACGGACTTATGTCTTGGAGTATCGCCATCTTAGGTCCATTATTAAATCTGGAAGAATCATACTTTAATTCTGCTGATTTTGTGCATTTAAAGATTATATCACTTGTTATTTGTTGGAAGATAATTTTATTATTGTTAAATATTTTGAAAGTGTACACTTTGTTAGTTAAATTTAGTACCGCGAGTCGGCATGTTTATTCTATAATATGGGCTTTAATATATCAACTATTAACGTTAAAACAGCTATTTATGGCATGTTTCTAAATTAGATTCTTGTTGTTTATTTATATCATGCCCAATTACGGCTGTGAAGATACACGTTATTGGGAACTCATTGTTTAGTGGTCAGACTGTTTGAGAACCACCGCTGGTGGTGAATATATATCTTTTTCACATTACTAGTTCCTTGATTTTGGCTTTTGACTATCGATTATTATTATTATTATTATTATTATTAGATTTGTACGAAGGTCAATTTTACAGCAGATTGTATTATTTATTTTTGACTCACCATTTGAGATCGTGGGCAGGTATCTCACATATTTCTTATATTATTGTTCTATCTTGATTGTTGTTTAAGGATTCAGCACCTAACGCTATTCATGCCTCACTTTCTCGTAGAGCTGTATTTGTTATTTTCTTGAATAAAAATAAAACTCTCTAGTGACAAACCTGACTGTTATTTAGTTATGATTGTTGATCAAGGGGGGCGTGCGGGTTTACACTACTTTAAAAATAAAATTCTATTCATCAAATTATAACTTTACACTTATAGTTAATTGAGCATTACCAATGGTCTTATTGACAACCAAATCTAATATTCCTCGATAAACTGTGTTGGTGATTGTTTGCATTCAAACAGGTAGAGAAACTATTTTCGAGGAACTTTTGACGGGAATACGTCTTTAAATTTGCTACCATACGGGGTCAATCCAAAAAAACCTAATGATAACAAAACCGGGGATACAGTTTGGCGCTGTAGTTTCGAATCTATCCTCTACATCCAAAATTAAATTATACCACTGGATAGCAAAAGGATCAAAGAATGCATTACGATACGCGATAACAGTGACGCATCGCGTGCGGTGGAGGGGGACGCGCCGCCATTTTGAGGTTATTTTGCTGCGTATCGAGATTTGCAATTAGTATAACTTTTGACTCGGAGAAGCTACGATGTTCGTTTAAGTTTTAATCGTCATCTGTCGTCAAAATCTATCGATTGTATATAAAACATTAGTTTAAAGTAGTGACTGAATATAATAAGGTGATAGAATACCAGAAATATCGATGTATCTTGTATGCCATTTGTGTCGTACTTTTCCTATCACAGACCTATAATTAATAAAGTTATATTGTAACACAATAATTATTTGTTTCCTTGATTTTATCCTAAATACATAAATAAAAATATTTTATTTAAAAAAAAATAATGTGGGGAATGCCAGGTCTCCACCGTGGTTCGGATTCCATGTTAAACTGTAGGTCCTCCATTTCATCTCACAATCACCCTACCATAACACATTAGCGTAAGTGCGTATAACCCGAACGGGTAGTAAGACGTGGTGCTAATAATAATAATAATAATAAAATATATAACCCGATACATAAACGTATCCACGTACAACACACGGCCGTGTCTATGACACAGCCACACCCCATTTTTTAAAGTACCTATCTAACAAATACAAACTATCCAATTCTAGTAGAAATATTGGGTGATTTTTAAGATTAAATTAGTTCTCCAGTATCTAAGGGCTGTGCAAAGTTTTGAGAACGTCAACTTCGATTCGAAAGAAATATTCCCACTTTGATATTTACTATATAACATCTTAAATAAACATTTATAGATATATTTTTTGTAATTTTCTTCTGTCGTGTACATTACAAAGTGATGTTTCCCTTGACAAAAAATATGTAGTAATTGAATTTTATGTGGTAATAACTTAATTACTTTTTTTTAGCTCAAATAGAAATACGTTAAATATTTTAGCAATGAAACAGTATTGAATAAACTAACACAATATGGCTTTTAAAATGGAAAGAACACAGTTTGCACTACACACTGCTGCCACTGGACAAAGAGGTATTGGCTGCCCCTGGTATTAACTCAATCACTACCGCCCAGTCCCCTGACCTAGGTTTCATTCTATCGGAACTCATCAGGAGAGAATCTCAACTCCAAATCTTAAATTTTCTTTGGAATTTAGAATTCAATTTTTAATCCTCAAATCTTAATAAATGTACAGAAGAATTTGTCATGTATATTAAAACAGAAAAAACAATGAGAACACTTTTTTTACGTGCTTTGTCTGAACCAACTGATTATATTAGCACACAAAAATTGAGTGAGAGTGAAAGGGCTTATCAATTTTGCTGGGAAAGATATTTTTCCTGAAAGGGTTATTTAACACGCGACAATCGACATGGGACCGATGGCTTTACTTCCCTTTCAAATAAAGTTGGCCAACAATTTTTTTAAATATCAGTTAACCCCGGGTGTGTTCACTTTAAAACAAGACCCCCTTCACCTTTATAGTTTGTTTACAAGGGAGGACAGCCATTGATTGGCCTCTATAGTTTGTTTACAAGGGAGGACAGGCGTTGATTGGCCTCTATAGTTTGTTTACAAGGGAGGACAGGCATTGATTGGCCTCTATAGTTTGTTTACAAGGGAGGACAGCCATTGATTGGCCTCTATAGTTTGTTTACAAGGGAGGACAGCCATTGATTGGCCTCTATAGTTTGTTTACAAGGGAGGACAGCCGTTGATTGGCCTCTATAGTTTGTTTATCCTTTACAACAAAAATAATTGTTGTCCCCAGTGGCGTGCGCTTGATCACAGGGAAGGTAATTATTGTTACTCTAATGACGACTGTAGCGCTTTCGTGTTAAACACAGGTACTACCACTGTGTCATCTGGTTCAAGACCGTCGAAAGTCAACATTATCAAAGTTACGGGGGGAATTAATTCACCGACACTTGAAATAGTAGCGCTGAAATTTTTTTTTCTAAATAGTTTTCACGTTCCCTCCGCGAAAATGCGGGTAAATTCCCTCTAAAATTCAACCTTACTCATTTTGTGTGTGTAAATTAGCACCACGTCTTACAACATGTTCAGATTATACGCATGTGTACTAATTACGCTAATGTGCTAGGTTTAAGGAAGATTGTACTTAGATAAAGTGTACCCGCATTTGTGTGGAGAGAATGGAAAAAATCATTTTGTAAAAAAAAACTTTCCATAGATCCGACAGGAATTCGAGCCCCAATCTACCTATCGTCGGTAGTCTAGTCAAATAGGAAAGTGATGACTTAGTCCGTGTGACCATCGAAGTGGTATGTTCTAGCGCTAGCGTGTTCTGCCGGTCTACTCTAGGAAACAGGATGAAACAAATGAATCTTACAAAACCACGCCAACTAAGTTTGCAAAACCGTATTTCCTCGGTTTAATGTTTTGATTTTTCAATCTGCAGACAAAGCATAAACCTACTAAATATGATTTAGAATAATTATCCTTTCATTTTTTAACACAATACACACATACACATACATATACACACATACACACATTCATCACACACCTCGGTGACGTAGTTGGCTAACGCGCTTGTCGTGTTGAGCACGACCGCTGAGGACGGGGAGCTCGAGGTTCGAATCTCGGTCGGGTGAACTGAAGCCACTATTCCCGTTACGATCTCAAGATATTTTTATTGCTTCCTTTACACCTACATATGTATAATATACTTCAAGGTGTAAGATATATTATAAAACTTTTATTTGTGTAGATAAATATTCCACGTATACTTCTTATGGTGTGAGCTATATTTGTAAAACTTTTATTTGTGTAAATGAATATTATAAATTGTTATGTCTGTGTTTTATCGTCTACACCCAAACACCTCCTCTCTTCTCCTATAAATACAAGTTGATTTAGCTTAGAAGCTCAGTCTCAAAAACATTATGGATAAGTTGAAACATTCAGAATAAAACTATTCTTTCTAAAATAATTAAATCCTTTTAATTTCTCTTTGGGTAGCAATCTAATGTCACAGAAATTACAATTTATAGATGAAAAAAAAAATATGCGTGTGTATGTGTGACACATTATCTTAAACCCCTATTAGTTAAAATTAAAACCAATATTTATATAGTGAAACTGTTTGAAATGATTATATTAATAGTATATTTGTTACTACACGTTTCCTACAGCTTTGATGAATATTCTTTTGCTAAAGGTATATTAACAACACATGTGTAATCAATAAGGCTTATCATTTACCATTCTGTCATATTTAATCGTTCATTCTGGCAATGTTGCCAAGTGTATATTGCCACCTCCTTCCTGTCTTTAATTCTCCAGGGATTTCCATACAACATATTCTAGGGATTTTTTAAATCATAATTTTCTTACTAGTTATTTTATTGACAAACAGCAATTGATTAATAAATGTTATTTAAAACATTTATAGCATACAAGAGAACGCAAAGTTTTTTCTTATGACATTCTCCAATATTATTTAGGCCTTGTGAGCTGTACAAGTAACTAAGCGGAGCTGGTATGGTTGGTTGGTTGAGGAGGTCGGGGTTCGAACACTGTCCTATCAAACTGAAGGTATTTCCAACTCTCCCTCTACGAAAATACGGGTACATTTACCACCTCATAAATACTTTCATTATTCCTAACCCATTAGCATATTTAAATTATTGTATGAATAGTAATAATTACATTAAATATGTATATTATGTATGTGCTATCACGAGATATTAAAAAAAGTCATAATTACTAATTTTATTCATTAGATGACGGAGAATGAATGTGATTAAGAAATGAATACAAGTTTGGCTTATCATAGTAATTTAAATAGCATTATGCAAGATAACGTAAGTCACGTGTTGCAAAGTAATGGGTTACTTTCTCCCTGAGTAGTAATATACTGTCACCATTTATAAATAAAAATGAACGTCTGTTTGACTCTGTGTGTGTGTGTGCCACCTTACCTTAAACCAAATTTAGTTAATTTATAAAAGCTATCCAAACAGTGAAACTGTTTGCAATAATATGATTGCAGGGTTTTCCTGAACCAAATGCTGGTACACATTCTACCTGGTCCGATTATATAAAACAGAAAATATGGTCGATAAGCTTTAACTGATCTTTGATTTCACCTTATTTTTTTACTATTGCAAATGCGGGGTGCACTCGGCCATTGCAAGGAAGTCTTAGATTGGATGACCGTTCTAACATACATTAGCGGTGCTAAAGATATCGAGGTTTGAATCCATGTGGACACACCGTCTAAATGTCAGGCTCATTTAATTCTGGGGGAAGGATGTTGGAATTAAATCCCTTCCGAGTAAACTGTCGGTAGTTGTCCCTCCAGGTAAAATGCTGGAACAATTTATTAATCATCCCTACCACATTATCTTAAGTTAATATAAAGACGCTTAGCCAGAAAGGGTGCGTGTAGCTCATCTAGTTATGATGGAAGAGGTCATGGGTTCGAAGCTCCGCTGAGGTGTACTGTCACTAGTTCTCCCTAAATGGTTTCCCTCTCCCTCATTCCACGTAAACGATGGAACATTTCTACCTTACTCCTCCTTATCTTCACCAACGGTAGTCCATGAGGATGTCCATTGGATGTGTTCCCCTGCTAGATAAGGGCACAATATGCTGTGAATGGACCGCTATCCAACTTCGCTCTCCTGCAAATGCTGGTACACATCTCACCCAGTTACTTTTCAACAGTGCAGTGGCTCACTATAGTCCTGTCCCTTTTTTCAAACATAATTCCTTAAAATTATTGACTAAGTGTTCACCACTTCACACCACATGATTGTGGGTACACCACGTTTAGGCTACGGTGCCGACTGTACCGGTGGTTGAAACTACATTTTTTTGGTGCCGACTGTACCAGTGGTACCACAAAGATCCATGTCTTCAGGATGTATACGTTACGTGATAATTAGTGAGCTAGCCAGTATTTTCCTGATTGAACATGCTTAGTATAATCACCGAGTAATGAATGCCCTGGGAAATAACCGCAAATACTCTCTTCGNTTTGGGGGGGGGGGGGGGGATCTGTTTGCCCCACTGTCCAGGCAATGTCACGTACCAAGGTTGTGGTCTCGATAGTTTCTTCACTCATTAATAACCAGGATCCGAATTGACAACATTATGTGCTGCTCTGCTCTCGGACTGAGTATTCCGAGGGGGGTGAGCCCCAAACACTGGCTGATTAATTATGGCCTCATGGGGTGAGCAATGTCCCAGGTTGGATGGACCCTCTGCCCGCCACTTCCTGGACTAAACAAAATTGGCGACACATCGCGGGAGGAGTGCCCGACGTCCAAGACTGCACACTCCCCTATACAAAACCCTGGGGCACACATTAAAAACCAATAGGAATGGGGATGAGACCTGATTAGTGGGTAGGATCCGTTGGGGAATAAAAAAATTGTGATACAGGGAATTTTGTGAATAGATTTTCTTTTTTCAAAAATTGCGCTAATGGTTTTAGGGATCAGGAAGGTTATATTCATAGGAAGTGTACCCACATTTGCGTGTAGGGAGCTTGGAAAAACCAACTTAAGTAAACCCAAGCGAGTTTCGAACCTCGATCTCCCCGTCATCAGCAGTTTTAGTCTATTGCGAGAGTGATGCCTTAGACCATGCAGCCACCGAAGCAGGTTTTAGACATGTTAAAATATGTTTAAACATATAAAGCTATTTGATTATCGAATATAATTAATAAAAAAAATAGGTTAATAGAGTTTGAATTTCTGTTAAACGTGAACCTAGCTTCAAACTTGTTGAAATCGGTAAAACAGTATCCATTAGTAAACCTATATATGCCACGACTCGAGCCAATCCATTTGTACCAATTAAATATCCGTTAAGGCGTAGATGGTGTATAATGTATTATATTATATTACAATATTGTTCTTCCCAGGCGATTGTTTTGTCTTCATTACTCAAAAGAAGGTAGATTGACCAGCGTCCTAATGTCAATTTGGTGATGATATACTGTTGACGGTTTTATCATATTTTGCCAAGCTCAAAATATGATAAGTTAAAGCTATGGAAATAAACCATTAGAAAATACAAACACGATTATACCATTTTAGTAATTTATTATTGATAGTTTGTAGGTGAAGATAATATTTATCACAAGTGACAGCTTCAGATCACATGACTTGACGTATGAATATGTGAAAGTATGTATAGTTTGTTTTGAGCACGGATTAAAAAAAATAAGTTTCTTTTCTATAATAATGGGACTCGTTTTAAGCACAGATAATAGAATAAGGTTCTTTTCTATAATAATGGGACTTGTTTTGAGCAGAGATAATAGAATAAGGTTCTTTTCTATAATAATGGGACTTGTTTTAAGCAGAGATAATAGAATAAAGTTTTTTCCTATAGTAATTTGACTTTTTTTTTTAGCACAGATAATAAAATAAGATTTTTTCCGATAAGAATTGGACTTGTTTTGAGCACAAATAATAGAATAATGTTCTTTCCTATAATAATTGGAATTGTTTTAAGCACAGATAATAGAATAAGGTTCTTTACGATAAGAATTGGAATTGTTTTGAGCACAGATAATAGATGAAGTTTCATTCCTATAATAATTGGAATTGTTTTAAGCACAGATAATAGAATAAGGTTTTTTCCGATAAGAATTGGACTTATTTTGAGCACAGATAATAGAATAAGGTTTTTTCCCAATAAGAATTGGACTTGTTTTGAGCACAGATAATAGAATAACTCGCCCAGCTGAGAGCAGAATTTGATCAGTAGCCAGGTTTTCTCAGTCTAGGTAAGAGTATGAAGGTTGTATTTGTCTTAACGGGTTTAGTCCTCGTCGGAGGTTACAACCTAGAGGAGAGTGTCTTCAAGCTCGTGGAGACAATCAGACGTCAGAGATGCTGCGGGTCACCTCATCTGGGAGTGGCGCATTTTACCGACCCTCAGTCAAGACGAGACATTGTTTCAAAGCGGGAGTCCGTCACCAGGGATCTGCTGAAAACTTTTCGGGAAGACGCCCCTGAAGTGTTGTCATCTGACCGTATCAATTTACCCGTACAAGCCCTACGCCTTCATAACCAAAGAATCGCAGGAACGTGTCCTGTAATTTTCTCTTTTCCTCATTATGGCTCTAAAGTCTGTGTGGTGCACTGTACCACTTATTTAAAAAAAAAATTGAGTTCAGTGAAACTGATTTTAATTTGATTGAGAGGGAGAATTATTCAATTAATATGTGCATAAGTAGACATGGTGAAATCCTACCTGATGCTGAAGATCCGGCGAAGCAGTAACCCAAGTAGGCCTACCTAGGGTTGTGATGTGATGATCTCGGTGCTTCTGATCTGACGCACATTGACGCAAGTTAGGATGAGATTGGGGTTATTTAAATTGACGAAAGAGAGTGCAAAGCACTAATAGAAACTGAGGAGTTGAGCCGCGGTGGGGACACGCGTCCACCTTTGAGAAAAACACTTTGCGGACTAAAAAAAGGAAACGCGCGTAAAAGTACGAGAGAGCAATTGTACCACCCTTACAAAACATAATTAATGAAAGAAAAGGCGGTAAACATAAAAATGTGATTATTACATAAATTAATAATGAATATAAGAAATATTTAATTAAGTAAACAATAATGAAATTGATACTAAAATAATAAAATATAAAGAAATAAATACTAAACAGAAACTATTTAACAATATTAAAAAAAATACAAACCAAATTGAAACTTGTTCCAATTTTGTTGTTGCAAAATGATTAAAAAGCATAAAATGGCACTTCAATATATCTTCTAGTTCGAAGCGCGAGTCCTCGGTTAATTCGTCTGTGAGGCAAGGCATTGTTCCCCAACATGATTAATAAAATACCACATTCAGGAAAATATAAATGGTTTTAATGTCCGTACAAACAAACAGATGACAGATAGACATAAAATTAACAAAACTCCATTTTAGCACCATATCTATCACTAGGCTGAGCCAAAACTTACAAATAACATTTAAAAGAATGCCAGTATTGTCCATTTTTAAAACACTACCAACATGACGATTACAATTTCTTTGTTTTACTAATTTACATTCTCTACTGTAAACACAAGTATTAAATCATATTTAAAAATCCAGTGTTTTTTTAAAGCGCTTATTACGGCCGATTGAGTAGTTAGCAATTGAGGCTGCTTCACCAAGGGTGTAGGAAGAGATGTACGGGGTGGGGAGGTTCTTATTGGCTATATAACAAAATGTTCTAGTTGATCACGGCCATCGCTGACCATGGTCGGAGGTGGATAAGTAGGATCTTACGTTTATCAAACAACTATTAAACACGAGTTAACCCCTAATTTAAAAATCATATCCTATAGATTTATACAAATAATACAATATAATTTTTCATGTATAAAAACAATTAACAAATTGACTTTCAATTCAGCTTTAGAACATTTTATATAATCGGCTTGGATTCAATTCGAATCGAAAAGAGTGAGTTTTTGCAAACATTTCTTTTTACATATCTAATTTAAGTTCTTATTGAAAATCTCCAACAAACATAACAAAGTTTGGCACTGAAACTAGATCTGTCATGACACTGCAACATAAAGTACTAACCGACCCTCACCTACAGTAGCCTCATGGCTTCTTTGGTGCTGACTGACAGCTCACAGCTGACTTCTGACAGTCAACATTTAGGTATATACCTACATTTTGACTGTCAGAAGTGACAGCTGCTAAACAAATGTTTTTACAGATCATATGGTTCGGCGTAGGGATACATAATTTGGTCTGGTAACTTTTCAAAGCTGTCAGTCAGCACCAAAGAAGCCATGGGGCTACTGTAGTTAAGGCAAACTGTTTAGAGGATGTTTACTGGACTCACCCCAGCCATAGCTTAACCAACATACTCCTTTTGGATATTCTTGGAAAAATAACAGGTTTTTTTGGACGGGGGTGAGGGGTGGGGGGAACAATCTGATATCTTGTCTCGACTTTTTATAAACGAGATTATTAGACAGACACCCTTAGCTTTATCTACAAGAGAGGCTGTAGCCGGCCAATAATTTCAGGGGTGGCAGGCACATCCTCCAATTGCGAAGGCATTATAACACCATAACTTACAGAGCCCAGAAAAAAAATTACTATAACTTTACAAATGTGTTCCTATCCAGGCCGAACTATTTAACGCTCTTTTCCAATTAATAAAATTGGTTAAAAGTACATCACACCATGCATTCATAATGAATACAATGTAAACTATTTCTATATTAATACTGCAAGTTTTTTAAACTTTTAATTAATGGAAGACGGTTAAGGAAAGTGAAAAAAGGAGCGTTGCTGACAATTTACACTGGAGCCACACTGGACAAAGTACCAAGCCAGAATTTCTCATGAGCTGCTTCAGTGGCTTCATGGTCTAACGCGCTACTCTTCACAGTAGACCAGACTGCCAATGACAGGGAGATCGAGGTTCGAATCTTGGACAAGTGCACTGAGGGTGGTTTTTCCAAAGTAGTTTTCTACTCTCTCCTTCCATGCAAATGTGGGTACACTGCCTTTAAATATGACCTTATTAATCCCTAAAATAATTAGCATAATTAGTACACAAGCATATAACCCGAACGGGGCCAATTTTTTTTTCTTTCTAATCTGTGTCTAGTGACAGCAATGTAAAGTGTGAATTGTGGTTCCTCTTTTCACTATAAAATATATATTGTGTTAACTATTTGTATGTGTTTGTATACCTCTTTCCTGTAACGTCTTCCACATGTAACAAAACAAACCTCACACATTGAAAAGAGATGTAACTTAAAAAAAAGAATCGCTCTTTTACTCTGTGTGTTAGCTTTTACACTTACTGCGCATTCACAGGTTCACCGAGAAAAGGAGCGCAGAACAGAAATATGTCAAGTAACAAGCTCCAAGCCAACCACAACATTTCCGCCTTATCGACGCGAGCTGTTTCGCTAAAGTTCAACCCTTCCCTACTTTATCCGCTCTGCCCGAGACGTTCGGCTTAGGAGAACCAATCAGATCTCAAAACAGCGCGCATGAATATACTTCATTCACGGGATGAGTTTACCTCTGAAAGGTCTTTTTTCTTACCAATATCCTACTATATAATAGATTTCTGGTAGGGAAAAAAGTCCTTTCCCAGGTAAACTCCTACCGTGAACGAACAATATTTGACAATGCGTACAGCTCCGTTGGCCTTTGGGAGGAGATATGAAATAATCCGTTAATGTAAAGTGTGTGTGTATCAATATATTGGATTGTGCCATGACACATAATTATTATTTGAAAAACAACCATCAGGAGAATGATCTGAAATATATATTCATCCACTAGAAAATAACGTGTTGATGATCAGAAGTTTTAAGTTAGCGTTGCAATGCATCATGGGTCGACATACAGCGTGAGAATTGTTGCGCCAGTGAGACAAGAGTCAGTTCTCTATTTTCCGGTAAATGTGTGAATCAAGCTTTTAAGTACCATTAGCGCAGTAACATACGTGTGGTAGAACTTAATCATCAAATATATCACTTTAAAATTAGGGGTGGACGAGATCCCTAATGCTCGGAAAAGGGCCGTGAATTTATCCGTCGCTGTAAGTAGTGTGGGATTGGCCATTTCTCGACGCGTTTCACGCGGGAACTGGCGCGTGCTTTGTGTTCTCGTGCTTAATGCTGACTCACAGTTGCAAGCAAGGAAGCTTAAAAGATTTAGAGAAGGACAGAGACATATCTACTCTATCATCTTTTGGGGGATACGGGGAAGTAGTTTTCCAAGGTCAAGCATTTATGGGCGATCAGATCAGCCCGTCCGGTGTTAATGAGCCAGAGACACGGAGCAGAGATTAAAGTGGCGTTAAGAAACTTAACTATTTGATTTGTGTTATTCGATATCTGTCCACCCTTCGCTGTATTATCATGTTTTTATTATGTAATTAGATTATTTTATTATTTGTATTACATTTATTATGTTATACCTTCTACAAGTCTTTTCAAATTATTTAAAAAAAATCAATAAACATTTATAATCTAAAATTATTCTAGAGCATAATTTTTATAATTTCTCGTCCCTGTCCTGAAATTTCGACCGTTCTCTCGCCCCCCACGGTAAAAATGTAATTCCCGTCCATCCCTATTTTGGGTACAAAATTATAAAAGTTAACAAATGTCTAACATTAGTCATACATATAGGTAATATAAAAACATATTTTATTTTTATCACCATGTATGTACCCCCATTCGATTTATAACTATTAGCTTAACAGAAGTGTCAACATTGTTAAAATTTATATACATATATATATATATTTTTAAAATTTCAACAATAAATGAACATCTCCAAAAATCGCTTTAAATTCTACCTAAGTATCAAAGTGTAGATACATAACAAGAGTATTATAAAAATACATGTAGATCAACTATAAAGAACATTATTGCCTCATATATAAGCGCAGAGTGCACTGCGACACATAAACTGGGCCGAGTTCTCTCAGCTTCGTTACAAACCTTTCTGATGAGATCGGCTTTTGTAGTTCTGAAACAAAGAGAGGTAACTTTTAGGAGAAAAGTGGTGTTATTTTGCTCAAAAAGCGATTATATTTTATCCTGAAAATAATGTGTTTTTTTGTTTGTTTTATTTTTAGCACCGCGCCTTACTACCCATTCGGGTTATACACTACTGTACTGATTACACTAATGGTTTAGGGATTTGGAAGGTTTAATGGAGAGGAAGTACAACTGCATTTGTATGGAAGGAGAGTGGAAAACCATTTAGGGAAAAAAAAACCTCAGTGCACTTGACCAGGATCAAACCCCGATCTCTCCGTCTTTCGGCAGTCTAGTCCGACATGAGAGTAGCGCGTTAAGCCACGCGGCCAACAAAGTGGGTTGTAAAACAATGTTGCTATTTACGTAAATACGAGTCAAGTTAGTAATCATTAAAAAAATAATTATTATATTATATTATTATTGTAATTTTATACTTTATATGTATTGATAATATCTATCAAAAGTGACAACTGCAGATCAAATGACCTGACGTATGAATCCATGAAAATGGATCTACCAACTTTTCTAGCTGTTAGATAAGGCCCTTCCTATGAAAGTTTGGACCGTAGTTTGTTCGGATGAACCAGTAAACACCAATAAAGTTGAAGCTTACCGATTCGGCCATTTTATATAAAGTTTCTGCCATTGATTTCCCTGTTTCTTGAACCATATTGTAGAGGAACCCGTTTCTATTCTCCATCAGCAGGTAGGGATGATCAAGTTCCTAGAAACAACAACAGTTTCGTAGAGAGCAGCGCACAGCTAAGCATGCAATCGCTTCGAGTTGGGAAATAAAACGACAGCAATCAAGAGAGTGACACAACTCCTCTTACCACGACGTTGCCGGCATCCATCACCAATGTCCGGTCGCTGTCCATGACCGTGAGGAGCCGATGCGCGATTGTCAGGACCGTGCAATCCGCAAACTTGCGACGGACCGTCTTCTGGATGAGAGCATCCGTCCTGCGGACAGTAATTGCCGGACAATGGGAGCAGCTCTGGCCGACAACATTTAATCGAAAACATTAAACTAGAGGTGTGCCAAGGTTGAAAAAATGTTGTCTTAGCGTCAAAAAGCTACGGCCTGGCATCAAAAAGCTACGGCTTGGTACCCAAAAGCTGCGGCCTGGCATCAAAAAGCTACGGCTTGGTACCAAAAAGCTGCGGCCTGGTACCAAAAAGCCACGGCTTGGCAACATACATTTATAAATAAAAAATATTGATTAATCACGGTTTAAAATAAACCTCGCTAAATAATGATGACCTAATTACTTTTTAGTCGTGAAAGTCCAAATGAGCAATAAATAATGTGTAGTGCACAAAAAATAAACAGTTAAAAAAACAAACACTTTTACTGACCATTCTCTATTTCCTTTATTTTCGATGGACAATCAAATTGTTTTATCAATCCCTGAAGCCTCATAATAGTAGTCGTGTGCAGGTAGTCGGTCATATTTCACTTTGAGTAGAGTTTGAATGAAAACAGGTGTTTTTCTTCTAGTTTAGAATGATATAGAGCTATTTCAGGTTGAATATTTGTAACAGACCCATAAAGCATAAACAGAAGCATTCATTTCTTAGAATGAAATATTTTTGTGGAAAAAATATAAAAAATTATGTCACAATCAGATTTTAAAATAAATTTAATACGACTGTACATTTTTTGTTATCAGAAAAAAAAGGGAATATTAAGGGAGGCAAGTTGTTTCTCCTTACGCCACTATCCGACTGAGTCCCGAGACCTGGTCCCTCCTGCTTATATATTTGCCAGTGCAGGCGGCGAGAACCACAGAACCAAACAAGATCTTCAAGAACGCGACACCGTGGAGCATCGCAGTTTTTGAGAACAAAATAAATTTTTAAAAAAATATAAAAAATTCCGAATATGTACTCGAATTTTTCAAGTTGTTAAAGTCTTCTCAGTCGAGTTCGACAAGCTACTAAAGCTCGACCTGGAGTCGAATTCTCAAGTACTCACGCGCTCCCACATAAGACCACTTACCCCGGGTCAACGTTGGCAGTGGCCTCGTCCATGACCAGTATTCTGTTGTCCCTGATGATGGCGCGCGCCAGGCATACCAACTGTCTCTGGCCGACACTGAAGTTGGAACCACCTTCGGAAACCTTGTGATTTAAACCAGCCGGGAGTTCGTTGATGGCTTCTTTCAGCTCAACCTGAGACAGTGAACACCACAATACAGGAAAAAAATCACACAAAGGATCATTTTTTTAAATTGCTTGTTTATTCGTATTTTAGATTTTATTTCTTAATACATTATTATTATTATAATCATCACCACGTCTTACTACCCGTTCGGGTTATACGCACTTACGCTAATGTGTAATGGTAGGGTGATTGTGAGATGAAATGTCAGAGGTGAAGGAAGGGTTTGGTAATCAGATAAATCTATGCCAGGACCGAGGATTGAACCCCGGACCCCCAGCACAGAAGTCTGACATCTTACCCCCCTAGACCGCCAGGTCACCTTCTTAATACATATTATTGCTGCAATCATGATGGAGGATGGAGGAAGTGTTTAGAAGTGATCTACAGTATGTACCATGTACCAATATCGACATTAGCAAAGGAAATGAGCTTGCTGTTAAGTTTGTGTGTCCACCGTGTGTTGTGTTCCTTCCAACTCAATAAATATAAATTAAATATCAATTCATGAAACATATTTGGAAAAAAAAAAAAAAAAATCTTTTGAAAATATTTATGTTGATTTTGAATTGAAACTCACCTCCTCCAAAGAGTTCCACAGCACAGAGTCAGGGTACTCCTCGAAAGGGTCCAGGTTATTACGCAGAGTCCCGGAGAACAGGACAGGTTCCTGAGGGATGATAGAAATCTTGGCACGCAGGTCGTGCAGTCCGATGATCGCCGTGTCTATGTTGTCAATGATTATACTGCCCTCCGTGTTGGCGAGCCTGAACAGGGCCGAGATGAGAGACGACTTGCCGGCCCCGGTTCTCCCCACAATACCAATCTGGAATATATAATGACTTGTTTTATTTAATGCTGTTCCTCCTCATAAATGATCATCAGACTGAACTAGTCTGATAGAACATGCCTCAGTTCGGCTTGTACGGAAGATCTTGTTTTATAGGTCTCGTCGACCAAAAAGAGCCAACAGCCAATACTGCTTACTGGACCAATTGGGCGCACAAAGCCAGCAGCCAACCCTGCTTACTGGACCAATCGGGCGCACAAAGCCAGCAGCCAACCCTGCTTATTGGACCAATCGGGCGCACATAGCCAGCAGCCAAGCCTGCTTACTGGACCAATCGGGCGCACAAAGCCAGGAGACAAGCCTACTTAATGGACCAATCGGGCACACAAAGCCAGGAGCCAAGCCTGCTTACTGGACCAATCGGGCACACAAAGCCAGGAGCCAAGCCTGCTTACTGGACCAATCGGGCACACATAGCCAGGAGACAAGCCTGCTTGCTGGACCAATCGGGCACACAAAGCCAGGAGCCAAGCCTACTTAATGGACCAATCGGGCGCACAAAGCCAGGAGCCAAGCCTACTTAATGGACCAATCGAACACACAAAGCCAGGAGCCAAGCCTGCTTACTGGACCAATCGGGCGCACATAGCCAGCAGCCAAGCCTGCTTACTGGACCAATTGGGCACACAAAGCCAGGAGCCAAGCCTACTTAATGGACCAATCGGGCACACATAGCCAACAGCCAAGCCTGCTTACTGGACCAATCGGGCACACATAGCCAACAGCCAAGCCTGCTTACTGGACCAATCGGGCGCACAAAGCCAGGAGCCAACCCTGCTTACTGGACCAATCAGGCACACATAGCCAACAGCTAATCCTGCTTACTGGACCAATCGGGCGCACAAAGCCAGGAGCCAAGCCTGCTTACTGGATGAATCGGGTGAATAAAACAAGCAGCAATCCCCGCTTAGTGGTCCTAATGTCCTGAAGTAAGCAAGTATGTAATATTTGGTCACGTTCTTACCTTCTCACATGGGTTGATGGTGAAGTTAAGGTTCTTCAACACGGGTGGATCAGACTTGCTGTACCGTAGAGAGATGTTGCTGAATACTATTCTCCCTCGAGTGGGCCAATCCTTGGACGGTTTGTTGCCTGGAAGATGACAGCATGATAAAACTTAAAAACTTCGTATGGACACATCAATCAGGGGAGTGGATTATCAAGAGGTGTGCATCAATTTTTTTTAAAAAATAAGGGAGGTAATTAAAGAGTTTAATGGTTTAGTAATAATATGGGAGGTTGAGTCTGTATTTCTTGTCTGCATTTTTCAGGCTCAGAGTTTAGATACACCTTTGGGGTAGAGATGAGCAGGTGAAATTTAGAGTAGATGTAAATACATTTGTATGCAAGGAGAGCGAGAAACCATTTAGGGGGTAAACAAAACACTGAGTACACATGGCTGCAATTCAATCTCTGCACTTGTCACCGTCAAAGTAGACTAGACGAGCTTGATGTTTAGTCTGTGTGTCCACAAGTGCAGGTCTATATCATTGTTATAATAAAGATAGATATGGTGCACTTTGTATGAGCATGTTAGCTGTCACCAGGAGAAACATGGACAGGGAATGTGAGAGAGACAAGGAGAGCATGTTAGCTGTCACGAGGAGAAACCGGATAAGGAATGAAGTTATCCGAGAAAAAGTTGTGGTTTGTAGCAAATTAATGCACATTAGCATACTCTCTCCCCACTCCTTTGCCGGTGATGATTGGTGAGACCGCCACCAGGCGCTGCGAGCAACAGAAAGAGAGTTGCGCCGCCGCCCGGCGGTAGGACGGTTCACTCGTATATGAACAACCGGGAGGTAACATCTGATCTACCCGACGAGGCATTATACAATTTATAACCGCTTATTAATATTTTTTGTTTAAATAAATTGTTTGTGTTGAAAAAGTGTGATTTATTATACTTTATTATAATATGGATGCCGGCTATTTTTTTTAAATGGCATGGTTAAACCCGGCCATGAAGGTGTTACAGTATGTTAACTAGTAAAGGAACAAAGAATGAGATGATATGGTCATGTAATGAGGATGAAAGAATCCCAAAGAGAATGACGAAGAAGAAGTATTTAGGGAAAATACAACAAGGAAGACCACTAAAGAGATGGGAGAAGTAGGTAACCAAAAGTGTGCAAGTGAGAGGAAAATTGGAGCAATTAAAGGAGGAAGAATGGTGGAAGGCCCGGAAAAGATGGAGGCATTTTACTAAACTGACCTGACCACAGTCTGTAGACAGTTTGTGATGATGATGAACAACTATCTCTCGGGGTTCCTTGTTTGGATATGGTTATGTTTGTCAAACCTGCACTAACCGGGCTCCGAGTCGAGGACTGGTTCGCTGTCCAATTTACTGTACTCTCGCACCCGCTCCACCGAGGTCATCTGATTCTCCAACTCGGCTGACTGTCTCATCCCCCATTGGAACATTCCGGTCAGACCGATCGACTGGCTGATGGCCAGACCTACGTCACCTCCGAAATTTTCTGGAACAATGTTTAATCTATCAATTAATACTAGTACAGAGAGAACAATAAGAAATAAGGGTATGGATGTAGCCGTTTTTTTCTTTGAGTATAGTTTAAATCAAGTTTTAACGAAAACAGAGCTTTTTTCTTTGAGTTCTAGTAATATAAAATAAAATAAAATTTATTCTAGAAATATTATTATTATTATTATTATTAGCACCGCGTCTTACTACCCGTTCGGGTTATACGCACTTACGCTAATGTGTAATGGTAGGGTGATTGTGAGATGAAATGGAGGACCTACAGTTTAACGTGGGATCCGAACCACGGTGGAGACCTGGCATTCCCCACATTCACAAGATGTCTTGTCAGAGGCTAGAAATATTCCAAGCAGAATTTCTGTAATAGATTAATTTATATTTTGTACCTCCACTCCCGGCTTGCTAGGCCTGTCGTAGCTTCATATGTCTTATAAAACTTAACACTAAGACAGGCACAACATCCAGTCCCCAGGTCTTTAATTCATCTATGTGAAAGAGTAAATCCACATTTAACCACCGATACATTTTTCAGTCATGCCGGGAATCGAACCCGGGACCCTTGGTCCAGGAGACTGACTCACTACTGACCGAACTAAGGTATAGGATAAACCAAAAACATAAATTATTATTTTTTAGTACCGCGCCGCGCCACGTATGTTTGAGTAACGATAATGTGTTAGGGATGAGGAAGGTTGAACTAAAAGGAGCTCAATCATTGGGGCAGTCTACTCTATCGTGAGCGCAATTGATACTTTGGAGCAGGGGGCCCCAAACCGGGTACATTTATAAAATTAACATTTTAATTTTGTGAAATAAAATTATTATCACAAAAATTTGGAGTTTTAAATAAATTAAATTCCCGCTTCGGTTCCCACATAGTCTAACGCGCTACTCTCGCGATAGACTGAACCACTGATGATTGGGAGATCCGAGGTTCGAATCTTGGTCGGGTGGGTGGACTCGGCGTGGTTTTTTCCTAAATGTTTTTTTACACTTTTCCTCAAAGCAAATGCGGATACCCTGGATCTAATACTTCCTAATCCTTAAAACATTAGCATACAACCCAAACAGGTAGTAGGATGTAATGTTAGAACAAAGAAAGTAAACTAGTTTGACAATTTTTCTTTTTTTAAATCAGACGACAGAAAATATTAAGGGACTTTGTCCACTATAAAACGATATGCTAAAATTTTGTCAAATTAATAAAATTCGAAAATTTTTCGAGATTAAATAGAATACTCTGAACAAGAAAGCACATCTTTCGTTTGTGTCAAAATAACTAACCTCCACCAAGGACAAGGAAGCTGAGTGTGACGCATGTCACAAAAAACAGGCAGACCACGTCCAGCCACATACCAAACGCTCGGTTTGACGCTATGGACAAGTAGAACGCAGAAGAGTGAAGGTCCTGGAACAATGTTCACAGGAATCATGGTTAGCATTTGCAGGTTTAGTTTGGTCGGGAGAATAAAGATTTGAATTCCGAATTTAAAATCAAAACAGATCCTAGATTCGATAGAATCTATTTTGGAATTAAAATCTTAAGTTAGACTTTTGGATTGTTTAACTTTCTAAACAAAATAGCCTTGATTCATTATTACTATTACTATCAGCACCGCTTCTTACTACCCGTTCGGGTTATACGCACTTACGCTAATGTGTAATGGTAGGGTGATTGTGAGATGAAATGGAGGACCTACAGTTTAACGTGGAATCCGAACCACGGTGGAGGCCTGGCATTCCCCACATTCACAAGATGTATTGTCAGAGGTGAAGGAAGGGTTTGGTAATCAGATAAATCTGTGCCGGGACCGAGGATTGAACCCCGGACCCCCAGCACAGAAGTCCGACACCTTACCCCTAGACCACCAGGTCACCGATTCATTATTAAAATCTAATAAACAATCTAATAAACATATGATCTTGTTATTTTGTTTTCTAGAGTTATTGTTTTATTTCAGCCACCCTTACTAAACTATTACAAATAGTTAACTGCGCACAAACCTGATGGCCGTCAAACTCCTTCTCTAGAATCTTCTGCGCCTCGAACGCTCGGATTGTGGCCAGACCTTGCAGAGAGGCGTTCAGATGACTGAAGACAGGGCTGCGCGCTGGGAGGGAACAGAATAAACACGCGTGTGTGAACCATCATCGTGAACAATTCCCGGCCCACAGTCGAGTCGGTCCAGTAAAATATCCTAACATCTAATAACTTTGAGAATATTTCATACATCTGATTTGTGTTTGCTTCAAACTCTTCAAAACTTTGGTTTGATCAACTTTAGTTGTGTTCACTTACTGATTCCTTCGAGCCTCTTAACACTCCTGGAGGTGGTGATGTAGACCGACCTCAACACATAGAATAAAACCAAGATAATACCGGTCGGGAGTAGTATCCAGTAGTTGACAAAAGCCACTAGAGTCAGGATACCAACAAGAGCAAAACCAATCTAGGGGGGAAAAAAACGAACTAAACTTTATTACATATAAACATGAGATAGTGTAAAGTTATATTTCATCGATATCTAAACCCCCTTAGGTGGTCGAACGGTCTAAGGCGTCAGCCTCACAATAGACTGTGACTGCCAATAAAGAGGTAGATCGGAGTTCAAATCTTGGAGAATGATGGAGATGATTTTTTTATTTTTATTTTTATTATTTATATTATTTTTATTTATATTATTATTTATATTATTATTGTTATTGTTATTATTGTTGTTGTTATTATTGTTGTTGTTATTATTGTTGTTGTTATTGTTATTATTGTTATTGTTGTTCCATTCACAGTAGGAATTACTCTCTAAAAGGTCTTTTTTCCTACCAATATCCTACTATATACTAGATTTATGGTAGGGAAAAAGGCCTCTCAGAAATAAATTCCTACCATGAACAGACTTTAGGCCTGACGTAGCTTCATATGCTTTAAAAACTAACTTAAGTTCAGGACAGTCACAACATCCAGTCCCCAGCTGTTAATTTATCAACATGAAAGGGTAAAACCCACATTTCACCGATAATACATTTTCGGCCATGCCAGAAATCGAACCCGGGACTCTTAGTTCAGTAGACAAACACGTTACTGTCTGAGCTAAGGCGTTGGAATACATCTGTTATCAAGTTTTATTTAATTACACAATTTCTACTAGCTAGCAAAACTATACAAGTATTAAAATATATAATATTAGTTACCTCCAAGCATTCGATTAATATTAAGGGTAGCTTTTCATCCACAGCTCCCATGTCGTTGGAAAACCTGTTGAGTATCTGGCCTGTAGGATAAAAACAATATCATTATGGATGTTTCAAAATAACGTGTTCGACAAGAGTAGGTATTATGTGCTTAAACACTAAGACCAAGGTAGTAAAAGCCTTTATTTAACCATTGAAAATTAAGGTGCTACACCCAGTATCATCACTGAGGTAACTGCTGACCTTATGGAGAAAAGCTTTATCTTTACTGGGTGACCTGGCGGTCTAGGGGTAAGGTGTCAAGACTTCTGTGCTGGCGGCCGGGGTTCAATCCTCCACCGCGTCTTACTACCCGTTCGGGTTACACGCACTTATGCTAATGTGTAATGGTAGGGTGATTGTGAGATGAAATGGAGGACCTACAGTTTAACGTGGGATCCGAACCATGGTGGAGGCCTGGCATTCCCCACATTCACAAGATGTCTTGTCAGAGGTGAAGGAAGGGTTTGGCAATCAGATAAATCTGTGCCGGGACCGAGGATTGAACCCCGAACGCCAGCATAGAAGTCTGACACCTTACCCCTAGACCACCTGGTCACCCTCCTCAACAATAAAACTCTAGTTATTTATTATCAAGGATGATTTTGGGAAAATAATGTTGTTTATTTTCATATCAATAGTTGTTTCTTTTGCATATCAATTTTGATATTTTCTAGAATATCTACTTATTATTTTTGAAAAGAATGAACTTGTGGAGGGTTGGCCGACCTGAAGGGTTGATGTTGAAGAATCTCATGGGGACCCTGGTGATGCACCTGAACATGGTGTCGTGCAGGTTGATGGAAGCCTTCATACACAGGGTGAAGAACACCAGCGACCGGTAGATTACGGCGACCACTGTGGCCAACGTCAGCGCAGCAAAGATGTAGATGCACGTTTCCTCAGACAGCAGCGAGGAGTATTCGGTAGCGTAAGTGCCGTTGTCACTCTGCCACGAGGTGAAGTTGTCCAAGGTCGAGTCGGTAGAATTATAGGGGGATGTATCGGTCATATTGAACATCGCAGTTTTCCTTCGACTTTCTGTATCTGTCCTGTTGGCGAGGAAAAGTCAGTGGAAAAAATATGTTTAATTTGGTATAACTTTCCGAGTACTCTGGGTTGCACAAAACTTTGAGTTAACTTCAGGGTGGCTACAAAACATATTTTACAAAATTCCCTGACTTTTCCAGGTTTTCAAAGCAATATTTTTCAATTTTCCCTGACTATTTTTTTCTAGTTTAAAAGGTAGATGATAACTTGTTTTTCTTATTATTGATCACGTATTAAAAAAAAAATTGTATCTACTAAAAATAAACGGTTTTATAGTTATTTTAACAATCAGAATGTTATTTTATTTAGGTATTATTAACTTTTATTCTAATGTTTCGTTGCAAAATTAAAGGGATATTTTAGACATATTTTTTTAATTCCCCCGACTTTTACTTATTTTTAGTTAAATTCCCTGACATATCCTTGCTTTCCAGGTTTTCCCTGTTTTCCCTGTCTGTAGGCCCCATGTGACTTTGAAATAAAAAATCTGTTTCGACTTTCGATTAAAAACTCAAGTTTCAAAGATTCGCCAATAAACATATTGACAGCTAAAATAATGACGTTATGTTCAATTCTGGACGTTTAAAGCTGTTATGTAAAGAATAACACGACTGAAAGAGCTTTCTTCAAAAAAACAAGAAGCCGACCAATATCAAATATTGACATCGGGCTTACAAAGAATCTGAAGCCGAATCCCGGATATATTATTGTTTAGTGATTTATGTAAAACATTTTAAGTGAGGGCAATCCGACATCTTGGCTCAGTCTGTAGCGTGTTTGTCTACTGAGCTAAAAGTCCCGGGTTCGATTCTCGGCAAAGGCGGAAAATTTATTATTGCTGAATTGTGAGTTTGCCCTTTCACATTGATGATTAATGGCCGGGGGACTGGATGTTGTGCCTGTCCTAGTCTTAAGTTAGATCATAAGACATATGAAATGAATGTCAAGCAAGATAATCAAACAAGGGATATGGTTCTAAACTTATATTCCTCAATGGGTGACCTGGTGGTCTAGGGGGGTAAAGTGTCGGACTTCTGTGCTGGGGTCCGGGGTTCAATCCTCGGTCCCGGCACAGATTTATCTGATTACCAAACCCTTCCTTCACCTCTGACAAGACATCTTGTGAATGTGGGGGAGTGCCAGGCCTCCACCGTGGTTCGGATCCCACGTTAAACTGTAGGTCCTCCATTTCATCTCACAATCACCCTACCATTACACGTTAGCGTAAGTGCGTATAACCCGAACGGGTAGTAAGACGCGGTGATAATAATAATATATTCCTCAATATTTACAATCTAAATCTTTATTTCACACATCGAAAATCATATAAAAAAAATGTTATTCATTTATTTATTTTCATAGTACATTGTGGTTGAGAAATAACTACAATGGGTAGATAATAAAACAGTTACTTTAGCAAAATGGTTATGTTTGAGTTGTACGCGATTACAAAAACACAAAGTTCATCTTCAGGACAGTTACAATTTGGCGATAATAAAGTGGAACAAAAAAAAAGCCCAACTAAATGCCCACAGAAAAACAACTACCCAATTCTGAATATTGCCGTTTCATTTAAATGACCAAACTTAAGATTTGTTAAATTTTAAAAGCGCTTAGAATAAAGATATTGAAATCAGTCGCAGTAAGATCAAGTCTTGATTATTTTAATGTCAGTATGAATCAAGGATGTTTAGTTAATTTAGTTTTACATCACCCACTTCGATGGCTGCATGGCCTAAGGTGTCGCTATAACAGACTATTAGACTGCTGATGACGGAGAGATAAGGGTTCGATCCGGGTTGGGTTGTACAGTTTTTTTATTAAATGGTTTTCCCCCCTCCTTCCACACAAATGCGGGTACACTTCCTTTAATTTAACCTTTATTTTCCCAAACATATTAGTGTAACCAGTACATACAGTTATAGCCCAAAGGGTGCTAAGAATAAAAGGTTTGACATCCTATATAAAATAATATTTTCTAGTTAACACCCCCCTCACCAGAAGGACAACCAGTAGTCCGTGCCGCTGGAGAGGACCTGTGCCAGGAAGGCCACAAAGAACATGAAGAACACCGCAAAACAACCTCCGCCCGCAGAGAAATACGCGCCGTACACCGAGAAGTTCAGCTTCCCTCGGGTTCGTAGCTCCTTCGTCTCCTCGGGGGGCAGAGTTGTGCTACCGACTATATCTATGGAGGAGCTGCTGCTCTGTGAACACAACCTGCCTGTGAGCTCGCAACAAACACAACCTTCCTGTGAGCTTGCAACAAAACACAACCTGCCTGTGAGCCCGCAACAAACACAACCTGCCTGTGAGCTCGCAACAAACACAACCTTCCTGTGAGCTCGCAACAAACACAACCTTCCTGTGAGCTCGCAACAAAACACAACCTGCCTGTGAGCTCGCAACAAAACACAACCTGCCTGTGAGCTTGCAACAAACACAACCTTCCTGTGAGCTCACAACAAACACAACCTTCCTGTGAGCTCGCAACAAAACACAACCTTCCTGTGAGCTTGCAACAAAACACAACCTGCCTGTGAGCCCGCAACAAACACAACCTGCCTGTGAGCTCGCAACAAACACAACCTTCCTGTGAGCTCGCAACAAACACAACCTTCCTGTGAGCTCGCAACAAAACACAACCTGCCTGTGAGCTCGCAACAAAACACAACCTGCCTGTGAGCTTGCAACAAACACAACCTTCCTGTGAGCTCACAACAAACACAACCTTCCTGTGAGCTCGCAACAAA
>CABFOW010003109.1:0-47316 GCA_902141385.1 Timema californicum | reverse complement strand
CCCCCCCCCCATGCAACCTCATGCCCATACCTTGAAGGGGTATGAAGAGCAGGGTGGCCAAGACGCCCAGGACGGAGGAGATACCGATAATGTTCCACATGAAGTACGTCACCAAGACAGCCTGGACGGGTCCCAGGATCAAATAACTCAGGTGGATGAGGATGTAGTCCAGTCGGCTCACGTCGTTCGAGAGCAAGTTAACCACTTGACCCACGGTGGTCTCTCCCAAGGCCGTGTGGCTCAGACGCAGCGACTGACAACAAAATTCACGTCTCCATTATTTTTATTGCAGGTAAGTTGGTAGCCCTCATTAGTAGATTTTAAGGCCCAAATGAGCCCTCATGAACGTAAACTAGACTCCAATCCATTCAATGACAATCTAATTAGTTCTAAGTATTATATTTCGAAGAAAGCACAGAAGAACACAGTTCACACTTTACACTGCTGCCACTGGATAAAGAGGTAATGGCTGCCTCTTGAATTAAATCAATCATTACAGCTGAAGCAAAAAATGCTTTTCCTTATATAAATATATTGTGTAAAGTTTTGATGTAACTTAAATATATTTAAAAAAAAAAAGTGTGTGTGTGTGTGTATATATATATATATATATATGTTCAACACCTTAGCTCAGTCGGTAGCATGTCTGTCTACTGAGCCAAGGATCCCAGGATCAATTCTTGGCACAGCTAAAAAACTTATCAATGATGAAATGTGGGTTTACACTTTCACAGTGATAAAATTAACGGCCATGAGACTGGATGTTGTGCCTGTCCTAGTCTTAAGTTAGATTATCAGTTATATGAAGCTACGACAGGCCTAGCAGGACGGTAATGGAGAATATATAACTTGAATAAAAAAACTGACCATGGGCTGGAAACAGTAATGAATATAAAATCACGGTGTCTACTCAACTTGACCAATGAAATCCCCGACCTTTTCCCTGATCATTTCCTAAAATTCCCAACTAAAAAAGTATGTCACATCCTTCTAACTCCCCCCCCCCCTGTCCACCCTCATTTTTCTATTAACCTTTTTTTATGAATAATAATAAATTTTAAAATTGAATATTTTTTTTAATTCGTATTAAAATTGTTTACTATTAATTAAAAATATATTACACAGCTACAAACAAAAAAATGACATTATAATTTACTGATTTAATGATTATCGTATTTCATATTTTGAGTAAAATATCATTTTCCCGGATTTTTATTGTGATTTACAAAATTCCTGACTTATTCCCCGATCACTTCAAATTCCCGGCCGATTCCCGTTTTCCCTGATAATATAATATATCAGTGGTGGCTTGTCGCCTAGTAAGTAGGTGGAGGGGCTGGGGGGTGAACCAGGGTATCTAGAGCCTTGCATATATCAAACACACCTTCCTGTATATCAAGGAGCAAACGGCGACACGCATCTTCATGCCGAGGTGACACACTTCCATCATGTAAGGTTGTCGGACAAAGATGAAGACGGCCGAACAGACAATCAAGCCCACAGCGTTCAAGTACGCCGCTTCCTCGCTGACATCGCTGTCGGGCTCGAAGTGCCGGATCAGTTGGCCGAGGAACAGGGGTTGGGCGATTCTGGAAACAAAGGCTCACTTGACACGGGTTCTTTCGAATCTCTTCAATTAATATGACGGTGACCTGGCGATCTAGGGGTAAGGTGTCAGACTTCTGTGCTGAGCATCCGGGGTTCAATCCTCGGTCCCGGCAAAGATTTATCTGATTACCAAACCCTTCCTTCACCTCTGACAAGACATCTTGTGAATGTGTGGAATGCCAGGCCTCCACTGTGGTTCGGATCCCACGTTAAACTGTAGGTCCTCCATTTCATCTCACAATCACCCTACCATTACACATTAGTATAACCCGAACGGGTAGTAAGACGCGGTGCTAATAATAATAACTACTTAGATTGTTCTAACATTTTTATCTGTGTACACTGTTATATAATAGAGGAGAATGTTTTTGAGCACGTGGAATGATATGCTCCTATCAGGTGACGCCAGAACTGGCACAAATCTGGAAAGACAGACTTACCCCAGCTCGTGGTCAAGTAGTGTAATCTCTTGCTTGTAAGAGAATAAAATAAAACAGTTTTTTTTTATGAAAAGAGTAACTCAAAAGACTTCGCAAAAGGTCACAAGTTTAATTCCGTCCTCACCTGAATACCAGCTCCATGATAGCGAGAAACACGTTATAGAAACAATACACGGGGCCGTAGGTTCTCACGAGTAACCGTAACAGACTTGGCTTCTTCTCCTTGTGGAGTTTTTCTTCCCACGCTCTGGAACAATCGACATCCATTAACAGAAACACATCATTCAAACGAGACGTTAAAAAATATTTTATCACTATCAGTTCTTTGTATGGCACCAAAAAAATTGTCAATAATTTAGTATTGATCTAATATATAATAATTATAACACCAAGACGTTAAGTTGCCAGGAGGTTTTTAAACATCTGTAAACCTCTTTCTTCTGATATTAAGACATAATTGTGTCTGCACTAGAGATTCATTAAAACAGGTGATGATAATTTATACGTTATAAGTTGGCAGCAATTTTTTTTAAATAAGAGTTGGAAGGGGGACATCGGTCAGGCCATGGCCCCAAAAGAGGTATGCGATCAGCAAAAGTTGTTAATATTTGGGAAACAATACGGACCGAGCGGCCACCGTTGTTAGCAATGACAGTACTTACGTTTGTACAGGTGTGCTTACATGTGGTCAGCACAGCAAACACTATGGCTGTCAATCTCAGTTTTCTGGACTGTAGTCGCTAAGTATTTATTCAAGTATCTTGTCACTTGTCTTAATAAGGCCAAGTCCGTTTCAGACCCATCGCTTCAGAGAAAAATTCTGCAAGCACCAAGGATTGAACTCGGAAACCCTGCATCTGTAGTCAGGAGCTCTGACCACTAGACCATTTAGGCAGTTCCCAAAATAATTGAAAAATGCGTCCTCTTACCTTTCAAATTTGTTCCCTAAGTAATCAGACTTGTGCTCGTTTAAAGGCACAAACAGATCCTCTGTTTCGAGTTCTTTCTTCAAGCCGCGCTTGAAGATCTTCCAGACCCACCTGCGGAGGAGATACGACCACACGGTGACGGGGGCCAAGTATTTTATACAGAGACGGGGATGCTCGATTACTTCTGTACTCAAAAGAGCACTCGAAACTTAATTTTTGAACCAAGCCATTACTTTTAAACATATATTTGAAGTGTGTTTGTGAATGTCATATAATCTGAAAAAACTAATAGTGTATTATTATTATTATTATTATTATTATTATTAGCACCGCGTCTTACTACCCGTTCGGGTTATACGCACTTACGCTAATGTGTAANTTAACGTGGAATCCGAACCACGGTGGAGGCCTGGCATTCCCCACATTCACAAGATGTCTTGTCAGAGGTGAAGGAAGGGTTTGGTAATCAGATAAATCTTTGCCGGGACCGAGGATTGAACCCCGGACCCCCAGCATAGAAGTCCGACCACTTACCCCTAGACCACCAGGTCACCGACACTAATAGTGTAAATAATATTTAAAGTTAAATCAAATATATTCTTTACATTGAAAAATAACACCTGAATATGGGAGTCAAAACCCGGAACCTTTGGCTTAGTACGCCAATGCTCTAACCACTGAGCCATCCATGAGTTGTTCCATATCCAGGGCCGTTCTTCACTTGTATTTTAAGGCAGAGTCTATGATGGACGTGTGGAAATCATCGGCTACATATTTTTCAATTCGAAAAATGTTTTTTTGAAAATTATAAATTGACATGGAACTAGAAAAGGGAGCTTTTCCTCCAGGTCAATAATGAGCTATTGGTATCACTGGAAAGAGCACAAATTGCTGAACGATGTGATGTAAAATATGTTAACAAATTCCAAGAATTGAGAAAGTTATTGCCATTTAAACCCGCACGTTGGAAAAAGTGTGTTTTGAGAAAACAAGGGTTAAAGTTGTACATTATTTAAAGACGAGTACCAAAACACTTTATCTGCTATCTAGGATTTATAAGGACTGAAACCTATTTCTAGTTGTTCTAAGAGAGTGTTAGTAGCGTTAACTACAATAATTTAAAAAAGATGACTTATCAGCTGTCCGGGAATATTTGCTCGGTGAAGATAAAGGTCCCTTTTCCCGTGTTGCGTCACAATTTATCATTTTCAAAACAAATTATTAGTTAATGTTACACTAATTATTAGTGTAAGAATAATATTTTATTGATAATCAATAAGATTAACAACGGGAAAATAACCATTGACATGTATATTGCTATCAATAAGGTCTCCAAATCTGGTTGCCGTGGAAACACAGCTTTCATAAGTGACCACTAGGCAGCTCTAGGTGTACTGTGATGTCCAAATAGTTTCATGCGCTATGCACTTAGGGGTCCCAGAAACGTGTTTTATTAAAGTGTTCAGTAAAGTGTACAATTGTGTAGTTCGCAGACCATTCAAACATATCCACGTTTTTTTTTATGGATTAGTAAGGTTTTATTTATAGGAAGTGTACCCGCATGTGGGGGAAGGGGGGGAGGGGGGAGAAATGGAAAGCCATTTTGGATAAACCACCCTCAGTTCACCCGAAAGAGATTCGAGCCTTGATATCCCCGTCATCAGCAATCAGTCTATACTGTGAGAGTAGCGCGATAGACCGCGCAGCCACCGAAGTGGGCGCTAATCTAAAAGTTCATTAGAAAGGTCTCGTCTAACAGGTGACAGCATTAACTCAATTTGTGTCAAAATAATTTGTCTCTACACCTTTTTCCCCTGTACCTTCCATATGGTTTGGCTAACACAAGACGACAACAAGAATTGTTACAAACTATTTCTTTGCCGTTTAGAAACCATCTTCAAAATAGTCTCGTGAAAAAAAAATTAAAAACACATAAATTGGTCAGCGTGAATAATTGTGACCCTTAAATTATTCCAAATCAAAATTTCAATTTAGCAAAAAAAAAAAAACACATTAACATGCATTAGATATCATATTCTGAAAATTGAAAAATGACAGCTGGACACGGGAATCGAACCCGGGACGTTTGGCTTAGTACGCCACTGCTCTAACCACTGAGCTATCCAGGATCGCCCCGTGCTCGGGGACATTCTTCACTCATATTTTAAGGCAGAGTCTTGGACGGAGCCAACGATTTTCCTAAGTCCATCATAGACTCTCTGCCTTAAAATATGAGTTAAGAATGTCCCCGAGCCCGGGACGATCCTGGATAGCTAAGTGGTTAGAGCAGTAGTGTACTAAGCCAAAGGTCCCGGGTTCGATTCCCGTGTCCAGGTGTCCTTTTTCAATTTTCAGAATATGATATATGTGTGGAGTGATCCCTCACTAAATGCATAGATAATAGTTTCGGCTATTTGATTCTTATTAAGATGCGTTAGATACTTTAGCTATATTTTACTTCCAAGTTGATCAATTTTCACAACGTTATCTTAATATTCTTTAACTAACAAAGATATGCATGTTCACATAAAAGGTGGAAATCAAAGTTAGTATTGTTATGTCCGTAAGTAGGTGAGCATATCTAGATTAATTTAAGTTAATTGCAAAGATATGGTCGGGTTTAATCTTTCAAGTGGATGATTCACCCTTACTTAACTCATATCTATTGTAAGTGTGTTTAACAACGCCTGACACGACATAAGCAAGGACTGATATCTAATATTATCTATGTAAAGTGCACTAAACCGTATAATTGGTAGCTATTATCACAACTTTGTCCTAAAAAAAACACTTTGAACATCATTTTTTTTTTGAGGCACTTAACATGTTTCACATCACAACGAAGACTAATGTGTGTCTGTTGTGAACCTTTAATTATCTATTTTAAATTATAAAATCAAAGAAGTTTGGTTGCTAGATTTTTAGGCTCTCTAGTAAATTAATATATATATTGCTGAATTGGTTTTTGGAACAAGCTTTTCAATGTATTTTATAAAATACGATACTCAGTGTTTTTTTCCAAAAGCCAAACCAAGTTAAATAAAGTTATGTATTCACAAATATCACTCAATTTTTTTTTTTAAATAGGTGAAATCCCCTGCACTTTCCCAGCTTTCCCGATTTCTCAAGCGCGTGTAAATTATCCACTTTTCTCAAACCAGGCTTCCGGTGAGCTCCGAAGTACTCATGACTCCCCTGGTCCTCCACCATATGAAATCTAGATTCAGGAGCACCCCAAGATTCGATACAAATCCCCATCAAATCTGGTGTGACCAGTTTGAATCACAAGGCCTTGACCATGGCCGAGGCCAGGAGGGCTGTTGGCGCAGCCTCGTATCAACATAAAGGGTCGGGAATCTCACTTACACAAAGAAGAAGGCGGAGAGGATGTTGGCGGTGGCCCGCGGGTGGGCCGGCCGCGCGGTCTTCTTGCCCGAGTCCATCGTAGCCCTTGGTCAGACCATGTGACACTTGCGTCTCCCTCGAGTTGTCAAGTCAGCGGAGATCACCTGCTCTTTATACCTGCGACAACACGAATGTAAACACGAGGTGATCAATCTAAACTCCGCGCTATCGTCCTCCCACCTTCAAGAATAGTTATAACCAGCGACTCATCTCGACAGATTTAATTTCTCCATAAAATGTTTGTTGAATAATAAATAGGTGACCATCTTAGGCGGTCGAATGGTCTGAGCAAGACGTCACTCCTGCAATTGTTGACCGAGAGATCGGGGTTCAGATTCTGTTCGGATGCAGATAGCTTTTATTTTTCCCCTAAATAGTTTCTTACTCTCCTTCCACGCTGGTGACCTGGCGGTCTAGGGGGGTAAGGTGTCAGACCTCTGTGCTGGTGGCCGGGGTTCAATCCCCGATCCCGGCACAGATTTATCTGATTACCAAATCCTTCCTTCACCTCTGACAAGACATCTTGTGAATGTGTGTGGAATGCCAGGCCTCCACCGTGGTTCGGATTCCACGTTAAACTATAGGTCCTTCATTTCATTTCACAATCACCCTACTATTACACATTAGCATAAGTGTGTACAACCCGAACGGGTAGTAAGATGCGGTGCTAATAATAATAATAATCCTTCCACACAGATATGAACACATTTTCTCAAAATTCTACCTTCCTTATTCATATCACATGAGTGCAATGTATACATATGTGTCTAACCTGAACAGGTAGTTAGATGTGGTGCTCAGCTCGATTCACATCAAGTCACATACTTTCAACTTACCAAACTGGTAACAATAATAAGAGAATGTTTATTGTTAAGTTTAGATAGACCTGTTGTTACTGTTGCTCCCCTGTGACTGTCTTTGGTATTCGGAACAATTGTCACAAGCTACTTCGGATGATACCGACTACAGAGCCGCACCGCATCTCGAGTCAAAACAATTGATAGGTCAAATGATCAATTACTCGTTCTGAAAACATTTTCATGTACTTATTTAGAAGAGACTTTTTATCTTTGCACGAAATGAGTGATGTCTCATTAACATTATAACCTTGAGATTAAATACTTCGGTTAAGTGTGTTAATAAGGATTATTATGTGGTTGTTTTTTAACACACTTTTCCAAACACAAGGTTTTTTAAACGCTCTTTATGATGGAGAACAGCTAGACTAACTTATTTTTTATCGCCGTTTACTACCCATTTGGATTACATCCACATTTGAACTTTTTTTAGCACTCCATCTTGCTACCTATTCAGTTTATAGGTCTATACACTAATTATTATTATTATTATTAGCACTGCGTCTTACTACCCATTCGGGTTGTATGCAAATTACACTACTGAATAAGGGATTAGGAAGGCTTATTTTAGAGGAACTCCGTCTGCATTTGTGTGGATGAGAGTGAAAAAACATTTAGGAAAAACTATCCTCAGTGCACCCCCGATCGAGATTGAACCCCGATCTTCCCGTCTTTGGCCATCTAGTTCAACACAAGATTAGCACGTTAAGACCATGTGGCCACCGAAGCGGGTTTGTGGTCAACTTAAAGTGAGACTTTGCCATTTGTATCGAGACTTTATACCAAACCACAAATTAATATTTTATTTTAATTAACCCTTCTTAATGGAGAAATCCATGTTTGAGGATTTTCAAGAAATTGTATATTTAAATAAACCACATGATGATAAAAAATACACACACCAGCTCAACCTTGAATGGTTTCTAACCGAGAACAGTAGACATTTAAACATAAAAGAACTCTGCTATCTGATCTAGATAGGTCTATTAGGCTCCATACAATAGTATCCTGAACAAAGATGTATAATTACATTAAGAGTACAGAGTTGAATCGAATGTCAACATCAACATGTCAACATGTTATCCAGCTCGGTCTTGTTACTGTCAACAGTTTCACAATCTACGCTCGACATAAAGACTGTGTCAAAATAAACAGAACAATACCTTATTTTGTGTGCATGAGGAAATGTTGTTAATGTCCTCTGATGTTTTGGATTTAGGTACGGTAGTACAAATTAAATAACAGATCCGTTTTATGGAAATATTAATTCATTTTTCAACCGTTTTAGGTCACTCTTCTGATGATGGGTGGATAGGGGCTTGGATCTCGGTCGGGTCCACTGAAGGTGTTTTTTTTTCCCTCTGTGGTTTCCCACTCTCCTTACACGCAAATGCGGGTACATTACCTTTAAGATAAGTTTACCTTCTTCATCCTTAACCCAATAGAGAGATTATCAAATATGTGTATATCATGAATAGGCAGTAAGAGGCGGTGATAAAAAATAAATAAAACAAACCTTTTTCGTTGGAAGGTGTTTGAAGTTGAAAGATCTTTACCATAGCAAACGCTAACGCCTAGTCGCACCCGAGACACTTTTACTTTGTGTGCGGTTTTAGCCCCGTGTCTTATTACCTGTTTGGGTTATATACTTGTGTACTAATCATTCTAAATGTGTCGAGATAAGGAACGTCGTACTAAGAGGAAGTGTACCTACATTTGTGTGGAAGAAAAGTGGAAAAAACATATAATAAAAACCCACCCACACAACAACCGGTGGAGATTCGAACCAGGATCTCCCGACACATTCGCCGTCTAGTCTATTGTGAGACCTTTTTACGGTTTGAAAGTAGTTGAAAAATGACACAGGGATGTAAACAGAAACCTTTGGCTTCAACACGCGCTAACGCTCTACCACTGAGCTAACCAGGACTTGTCTCGTGTTCAAGGTCATTTATCACTCATTACTCAAACCAAGCGTGTTGACGCAAACATGTGCAATTAAATATTGTACAAGCGGCGGCATGAATATCGACCCCTAGCCACTGATTGACACATGTCCCTCACAGACTCTGCCTTGAGATTATGAGTGAAGAATGATCTTGAGCACGGGACAAATCTTGGATGGCTCAGTGTTGGAGCATTAGCACTCTAAACCAAAGATCCCAGGTTCGATTCTTGTGTCCGAAGGTAATTTTTTCTACTGTATTTAATTTTATAATTGTGTTGATATTTTCCACGCAACACCAACAACAAATTGTTCCTTCTTTTTTCAAGCCCAGCACCACTACAAGATCGGTGGAGGATATTGGTTTGAGTCCCGGTGAGAGTTTAGAGGTAGGAAGTGAGAGGGGAGGTTATCTCTCTCTACATTTGGCATTTCTAGTTTTTACTTGGACATCAGAGAAGTTGAAAGGAAGAGGAGGCAAGAGCAACATGCTGTGTGATAGTGATATGTTTGTGCTGTGTGATAGTGATATGTTTGTGCTGTGTGATAGTGATTGTGTTTGTGCTGTGTGATAGTGATGTGTTTGTGCTGTGTGATAGTGATGTGTTTGTGCTGTGTGATAGTGATGTGTTTGTGTTGTGTGATAGTGATGTGATTGTGCTGTGTGATAGTGATATGTTTGTGTTGTGTGATAGTGATATGTTTGTGCTGTGTGTGAGGTGTTTGTGCTGTATGATAGTGATATGTTTGCGCTGTGTGATAGTGATGTGTTTGTGCTGTGTGATAGTGATATGTTTGTGCTGTGTGTGAGGTGTTTGTGCTGTATGATAGTGATATGTTTGTGCTGTGTGAGTGTGATATGTTTGTGCTATGCGAGTGTGATATGTTTGTGCTATGTGAGTGTAGAGTTAGTGTTGTGTGAGAATGATATGTTTGTTCTATGCGAGAGTGATATGTTTGTGCTGTGTGATAGTGATATGTTTGTGCTGTGTGTGAGGTGTTTGTGCTGTATGATAGTGATATGTTTGTGCTGTGTGAGTGTAGAGTTAGTGTTGTGTGATAGTTATATGTTTGTGCTTTGTGATAGTGATATGTTTGTGTGATATGTTTGTGCTGTGTGTGATATGTTTGTGCTGTGTGATAGTGATAAGTTTGTGCTGTGTGATTGTGTTTAGTTCTGTGTGAGAGTGATAATAGTGACAATACCTCAGACAATTATCTAATCTAGACAACATAACATTAACACAGATATAATAATATAAATAACAATAATAATTAATATCTTGATCATAACTTAGGCCAACCTAAAAGTATACCGGTATTTATATTTTTTAATAAATCTCAAAAAAAATCGTTTTAATTCAACTTGAATGTAATAATAATAATAATAGCTATTTCGTAGGTGGAGTGGAGGGTCACAGCCACAGGATGTGGGTCTGTGTGAATAACAGAAATGTTAACCAGAGCGTATTGTTTAGTGTAGCAATAATTAAGGAATATTAGAAAATGCACAAGTGACCCCAGAATTCTCAAAAGGACCCTCGAGTATTCAAGTATAGCCCTTGGTTTATTGTAATACTAAAATGTTCATGGCAAAATAAAAGTGGTTTGAATCTAAAATTATTTCTCACTCACCTAATAATGTTTATCAGGAAGAAAACCCTAGAATATGTTAAATGCTCTGATAAATAATGCTAATGCACTTTTTAAGTGCACAGTAATGAAGAAAACGCAACAGCGCATGACCTTTTAATTGTCATGTGTAAGAATTTTTTGAATCTGTGTCCGGAATCATTCTCTATCTTTGGACCAGAGATTATTTACCTTACGCAACGATTCTTTACTTGTAGCCCCCGGTTGAAGTTTAGGCCAGAGATAATATATACAAGGTAATGTAAACTCTTAGATTCGGGATTATAAGAGGCTAGCTTCAGGCCTGGCCACTATAGCGCTGTTTATTTGGAATAAATATTTAAATGGTGCCATCTTGAAAGTAGATAAAAAACAACAGTTCACAACGTAAACATTTGTATATACAAACAAATAATACATTGATTTTATACAATTTTAACAAGGCTCTATATTTACATGATAACTCTCTTCAACTATCATACTTATCTGGTGTTGCTTTTTAAGTTAAAATTAGCCTAATCATGTGCATTTGTGCATAATGATATATCTCACATAACGAGGGTGGGAGGATTTCAGATAGTTAGAAAAATACAGTTTTGTTCTTGCGAATAACAATTATTGTGAAAAAATGTTATCATAGCTTTATTTAATTACATATATTGTTTTCTAAGCTTATATTAATAAAATAAAGCGTTTGTTAGTGCATCATGAGCATATTACGATAGCTACTACAAGCAGAGGTCTGAAATTTTAACAAGTAGTATCCCCTGTGCACGAACGTATGCACCTTAAATCAGTTATTTTAAAATTTAAATGTTTTTAATTAAAAACTGGGTTTGAAGGAAACTAGTATTAATAAATTGAAGGGTTTGTTTGTCTGTCATGATTATTACCCAATATCTACCGCACGCAGTGGTCTAAACACATAAAAATGAATTACCTCTGTGTCACAAAAGTGTGCCACTCAAAGCAGGAATTTTAAAAATTTTATTAGCTTTTTGTTAAATAAAAAAACAAGGCCAGAAGGTAAAGGGCCACGGGTAAAACAAGGCCAGAAGGTAAAGGGCAACGGGCAAAATAAGGCTTAAAGGCACTAACGTTTGTTACCTTTCCCATACTATCATAAAACTAAAATAATTTCTCCCAGGCAAAACCAGATACTTCAACTATCATATATACATATATAAGCAATACCATATGCAACACATTCCTAGAAAATGAATTAATTATAACCTTTTTGAGTTATACATGGTAAATATTGTCTATTGAACTAATTTTCTAATAGATGTGCATTGCACATTCATTCTTTATATATTAGTTTCACTTACAATAAAACGTCATAATAGAGAAAGCTAACAGACCGTTTTTCTATCTACTACAATAGACTATCACAATCCCAATAAAATAAAATTGTTAAATTGGATTTGTAAGATTTCTACCAAGATATCTCTCCAAGGAGATCATACGTTTATACTTTCAAATTAACTCTCTTGTCGCCAAAACATAAAATTACCATTCAACTCTATTCAAACACACCTCCATCCAATCCCTAGCTTGACAGCTAACCTCCTACAATTCCTTATTATTCACATTATCCTCCCATCAATATCTCGACCAAACAAGGTATCTTGTTTTTCAATTTTCTCTAATAAAATTTTAAGTCATCAACCTTACACCACGTGACATTAGCACCTCACCCTGAGCACCTTGATTGCTTATCTAAAAATTATTTCCAGGGGAGATAAGTAAAATATATCAAATACATTTTTCATAAATTTAGTTGTTTAAAGCTATTTGTACGGTACATTATCAATTAGTAAAATAATAATAATAAATAAGTATATATTTTTCTCCAACCTAGGTAATCAAAGGTTTAAATATATATATTGATTCAAGTTTAAGGGTTCATATCTCCTCGGACTAAATAATTGATCGGTAGGAAAGAATTTAAAAATATTATTATTTATTGGTGTTTGGTTTTGTCAATTTGATGAACGTGTATTCTTCTAACCAGAGCTTTTTTTAATGTATTTTTAAAAGCAATATGAAACAGATGATTTAGAAAATTTTAATATGAGACAAATTGAAAATTTTAATTGTTTAAATTATTAGTATTGTGTAAAATAAAGCATTATTTAAGTAGAGTTAGTGGTGGAATCTGCCAATCCCGGTTGCATATTTTGTTACTAACAATTATTGTATTATTAACGAGTGGATGTGAAGAAGCTCAACAGCATTAAGATGGGAAAAGGAGTGTGGCAGGGATGTTGTTTGTATACCAATTTGTTTAACTTGGCTCGTCAGTGAAGCATTAAATGGACGTGGTAATTTCAGGATATGAAGACGCGTCATCAACACAGTAAATTAAGCGGATGATCTACCATTGCTGGTAAAGAATAAAGAAGAGTTTAAGGAAATGATGGACAAGCTGGTGGAGGCAGGGAGAAGATATAGTGTGATGGAAATCAATAGTGATAAGTCAAGTGATGGGGATTTCAAAAAATTAAGATTTGCTGAAAATAAAAATCTAAAGCAGGAGATGAAAAGCATATAGCAATTAAAGTACCTGAGAAGTCTGCTGACAAAGGATGCCTATTGCAACAAGGAGATCAGGACGAGGACCACCATGGCCAAGGGAGCTTTAAACAAAAAGAGGTTACTGCTGACCAGCAAGTTGAGTTTGGATTAAGGAAGAAACTGATGAAATGCTACATTTAGAGTATCGCGCTGTATGGAGCAGAAACGTAGATTCTCGGGAAGACGGAAAAGAAATATTTGGATAGCTTTGAAATGGGGGTGCTGGAGATGACTTGATAAGATCGTGTGGACAGATGGAGTGACAAATGAATAAGTACTAAGAAGAGTGAAAGAGAAGAAAATTATTTTAGTTGCCATTCTTAGCTACTAAGCAAACGGGAGTGGATAAATCCTTAGAGGAACTGTCTTCTAAATGACGTCATAGAAGGTTGAGGGAAAGGGGAACATTCTGGGAGTTAAGGAGGAGTCGGAGCACAGGGTGCATTGGTGATCTAGGCTCACTGACAAAATAAATGGACCTGTCGTATGATATAACACCTCATATTATTATTAGTAATAATAGTAAAATTACCTTAGAAGTTTATATAAAATACTTTTTAGGATTTTATGCTCAACAAATAAAAGAATGTCCTGCATGGGTTGTCAGGTCCATGGGATACCTATTTTACTGCCAATTTTGTGCAAATTAACTGCTATTTGATTTTTTATCTTCGGCAGTATATTGTTTTAATTGTTCAATACTACATTAGAGTGATCTTACTAACTGTTCAGGTTATACATATATAAATTAGTTTATTTTATTTTTAAAAGTGGTATATTCTTAATTTGAGATCACCTCTAACTCTGAGAATATTTTATGTAGAAACAATAAAAGTATTAGTTTCCAGTCAAATAAAATTAATTTAAACATGAAATAAAAAGGTAGATGCACAGTTTTTCTATTATCAATTTACAATAATTTTTTGTTTGCAAAAATGAAATTATTTGTATGCATAACTCTGTAGTATTGTATATACTTAATATATACCATTCGTGTGTGTCAAAAAGGTTTCATAATTCTTGAATATAGCATGCTCAGTGTTCATTAGTTTGGAACAGTGATTAGAGTTGAATATTGAATCTCAAAGGAATGTTGCTTCAATTGACAAATGGGAAGAAGTTGTGCCGGTACTGCTGCTGATGATTGAAGGGATATTCTTGCTGCTGCCACACCTATAGACACACAGTCGGCTTCACACATACCTGACAACATGGCGGCCATTATTCCTGCTGCCAAACTGAAACACATAGTTATGAAAAACATATATATATAAATACACACGTCTTTATATATATATATATATGTATATACATGTTTGAAAGAGATATATTTATAATTCGAACGTTCATCAAAAGCTCTGTGTTAAAATTAAGAGTGTTTTGTCCTGACCCTGTTCTAGCGATGCTTTCACTTTCATTGTAATGACCATTTTAAATATCCATAATTATTGTTTGGATTCAAAGTGTGTTTGTTAGAATAATAATTTAACTTATCTACGAATATGGTAGATGTTTTCATTACCAATCTCCTGCGCCGGACACACTAACGACAGAATGCAAATGTGGAACACTGTACACTCGAGCATAAATAGCTGTTGTCTCTGATTTCATCTGGGTTCGACTAGAGAGTAAGGGCTCGTCAGCCAAACCTCTTCTGACAACCTAGAAATTATCATTAAATTGTTACTTTACTAATATATAAAATAATTAGTTTGGTCATATATATATATATATATTCCAGCCAGAAAAATAAATAAAACACTACTGACAATGAGTTAGTCCGACTATAAGTTTAAGATATTTATTATAATAGTAAGAAGAATAGGTGGAATAATTATAGTCAACAGCTTATTAATTTCAACAAAATCCAAATAAGTTAAAGTTAATTAGAAAATAATGCAACCCAAGACTCTTTTCCAAGAACTAAGCTGAGTCAACCACTGATGTGAGTGGAAAAATAGGGCGTTATTTGCTTAATAAGCACGGTGATTAATTGATGAAAAAGTGACGTCATCACGGGAGTTGAAAGTAGTGCAGTCCTTACCACATACTGGCCCACTCGGATTTGTTCTTTTATAGTGGTCTTAGAGTAAACGCAGAAATTAATAAAAACGATAGAATACTTTTTAAGTCATCAGCTTACTAACCACAGTGCCTTGGAAAAATATAATGGGGCCCATACCCATAAACCCATTTAGTTCATGAACATACCATCACACCAAGTTTCCCAAGCGTCACGATTAGCACCTGAATATGCTTCACAAGAGACACAGCTAGCTTGCTAGCTTCCTCCAATATCTGATCACCCTCGTTTTTTTCCACACTGAGTGATGCGTTCGCGTAGATACCTGAAGATAGCAATTACAGATTTATTTTTATGTTGATAGTATAGAAAATAAGTTTGATAAAATTGATTGAATTATACATAGGAAGTACCTGCAGCTTTCGCCATCACCCGCAGCTCATTAAAATTAGGGGATATAAAATGAAGACTTCTCCATAGCTCTGAATGGAATGGTTTGGAGGCTTTTCTTATATCTGTCGGTTCGAACCATACTGAAATACAAAACAAGAAAATATAAAATACCGTTATAAAACAACTAAATATTAGATTTGATTTAAAATAATAAAATTTGAAAGCTACCCGTACTTAATCTAATGGAAAATATTTTAATATATCGTTCCTCTAAAAACAACAACTTTTTTTTAAAGCAAACCCAAATTAATTTAAAACCATTCATTTGAAACACATCATTTTTAGATTTTTAATTCATGTTTGTAAAAGTTTTTTTCCTTCTAAGTTCATCTTTCTTTAGACAACATCGATTGCATGAAGACAAGGTTCGTCTCTTATAATTTCTATATATACGGACCTTATGCGTGGGTGAAATTAATGAAGAAGTGCATTGTGGGAACTACTGACTGATTTTTAGCAATCAAACGTCAACAAACATGGGGAAATCAAAAACGGGCTTAACTGCCACAGCGTTTACAATATTAGCATTTCTGTTCGTTTTTATAGCATTTGTGACACCATATTGGTTGGAAACTGATGGTAGACTAGAGCGTCCTAAGTTTATCAGGATAGGTAAGTGTTTCACTTTCTATAAACTACATATAAATAACTAGGCGTGGCCAACTACCTAACCATAAAGTAACCCATTTTAATAGCATTTTATATTTAACAGCATTGATACATTATTGGAGTTTACCTTGCGATCTTTTAATAAAATATTTAGTTTTATTCTACTGGATTAAGTTATATTCTTAGGTATATTATTTTACTGCTAGAGGGGGCCTTTATATTTATAGTTTGTCTAGTTTAATCCAGGCACCACCTTTGTCATAGTAGTCCGTCCAAGGGCCCTTGGAAAGTAAGTACACGTTAAAATTACGTAGGTATCTAGCGGAAGGTCTTGTGATCGACAGTCACATATCACTTTGCGAAGCATATGAATTAAATTTAATTATTGTACCGATACTGTATTAAAAATTTTACCAATTTGAATTGCCCAGCTTTCTTATTCCATTGATAGTAGTTAAAAGAAAAGTAGGGTGAATTTCAAATTTATTAAAATTATTGTTTGATTATCTAGTCGCTGATAGCCAGTATTGGCGCTAAATCCTCTTCAATACAATATATATATTTTTTTGGTGTTTGTCCAGGACTTTGGCAAGTATGTTTTGATGAGTTCGAAGACACGAGGCACTGGTATGACACCAAGTTCTCTGGCTGCTGGTGGGTGTTTGAAGAGGAATATTACATCATCCACGACATACTTCTACCAGGTGGGGGCCCTTTTCTTACACTTTCAAACCAATCTCGCAGGACTTGTAGCCGACACAACCCACATAGTTCAACATTCCGTGATTGGTGTAATTTGTAGAGTCAATTTTTTTCCGATTTTTCTTTATTGAAGTTCTTGTACTATATTTGGAAGAAGGTGGATACAGTAAATTGGCATTAGATGCACATATATATCTGTCTAAGCAACAAGAGTTTTTCCCCCCAAATTTCTGTACTGTCTTGCGTATATGAATGGCTCCATTTAGTGCTATGTTGCTCTGGTTTGCGAGACTCACTTTGCTCCACAGGTTTCTTCGTGGCCACACAGTTCTTCTTCACCCTGACATTCACCCTCCTCCTCATCGCCAGTTTCTTGGTCGCCCTGTACATGTGCTGTAGTCGACAACACGAACGCTTCGTTCTCCTGCTCTGGGTGGTTGGCGCAGATCTCATCATAGCAGGTAAAAACATGTCCTAATGCGTTGCGAGATTGACACTCGGGCCTAATTAACACGAAGCAGGAATCGTGACGTCTATGTTTAAAACCCATTCCGGGGGTCGCACGGTCTAAGGTGCTACTCTCGCACTAGACTAGATTGCCGATGACGGGGAGATCGTGGTTTGGTCCCAGTTGGGTGTACTAAGGTTGTTTTTTTTTCTAAGTGATTTCCTACTCTCCACTCAAATGCAGGTGCACTCCCTCTAAATTCAACCTTACTCATCCCTAACCCTTTAGCGTAATTAGTGCTAAGAAAATTAAATGCCGGCGGTGTTCCTGAAATGTCCATCGATCGTGCTTGCTGTCAAATAACGTTTTGATTGTATGTTGTGTTAGCGATCTCTGGCACCATCGCGGTCATAGTGTTTGGAGCCCGGGGGGACGGCCGGGACTGGATGGCCAACTGGGAGCACAACAACATATCGTGGTCCTACGCGCTGGCCGTGCTCGGGGTGCTCTTCCTATACGTGGGGGGTATCCTGTTTGCCGTCGAGGGGCGGGTGCACAACAAGAAGAGGGAGCGCGCGCTCAGCAACACGCAGGCCCAGGCCTACCAACTAGAGCAGAGGAAGGGGCACACCGTTATCTGAAAGGGGTAAAACACTGTATGAGTTTTGAACCCAGGTTTTACACAGAAACTGTTCCATGTCCAAATATTTAAATTGGAATTAATTACATAATTTTTGCCTTAAGATAGGTTTTACACATTCTTCTTCATCATTGTGACAGATCTGGAATGTTATATAAAAAGATGGTAATCGTTCATATTCAAAGTTAAACAATTATCATACATATTTAACCTAAAATAGGTTGCACCCAAATATGGATCACTACAAAATAAAAATAGTCAATATGTTTCTTAATTCTTTGTCAATAATGATTGCTTTTTTTGAAGATGCTAAACTAAGCACTACCTAAATTCTTCTAAGAATAGAATAAGTCGTGCCCACAAAAAAAAAACCTTTAAAATGTTCCACAAGAAGAATAATTATGAAGGTTTGACAGTTTTATTTCGACAGTCATTTTCTTCTGTCGTGATGATTAAAATTTATTTTAATATAACTTGCTGCATTTCTCAAAAGGTATCAAATGTATGATATATTATTTAACGGCGCTATTTTAAACTACACGATGCTTTTATAAATATCATGTTTTTGGAAGAATTAGTGCCACATAATTTAGATTCATTGCGTTAATTTACGGTATGCCTAGTTCTGAGTAAATCCCTTCCTCTTGGAACGGGTTATTTATCAACAAAATGTACAAAAAATATTTGCTTTAATTAATTGCCGTCCAAAAAAAACAACCTATCATAGTAGTGTGTTTACTGGTGTAGACAAACCAGTCTTAAATTAGGTGTTGTTCATTTGTTTTCCTGTATTTAATGGCTAACTTTTTGTGTAGTGCTACGTTTTAGTCAACACAATATTCTTTCCACACAAGTATTTTAGGAATCGACTCCACAATTTATATTTTAACTATTTGTTATTTATTAGCTCTCAAAATAATTTATTCTCAACTAAATGTGAAATTGAAGTAGTGTAAGAAAAGCAATGTTAATGAGGTTGTTTGGTGTAGGTCACATGGAGGAATCATTGTTAAAATGGTAAGATAGAGAAGCTTAACTTAAAATGTTGCCTGGTTGAATAACTCTATAACACAATGCGGACACAAGCGCGTTAAAACACTTGAATTTGTTTTGTATAGTCAGCTCCACAGTATTTTCATATTTGACTCAACTTTATTCTACCGGTAAAAACAACTGTACGTAATAAAATTTAGTTGTTTTTTACTTGTTTTTATATTCTAACACACTTACCGATAACTGACCTTTGTTACGCAAGGAACAGTTTTTTTAAAAATCTTTTACCGTTTATGAGTGGAGTAAATTTTTACACACAAATGCTTTATCCACGGAAAAAAGAATTTGATAATAATAGTAATAATAATAAAAATCGAGTCAGCTGTGGACAGTCAACCTTACAGTTCAACCAAAAGCATCAGTCTACTCTCCTGACCTGATGAAGCTGTCTGTGACAGTGAAAGCTTGGCCTTAAGAATGTGTTTGTGTTTTTTAGTGTTCTATCTAAACAATTTCTACTCGAGTATCACCAAGGTAAGTGTGCTGGCTATCCCTCCTAATTTAAACCATAATAATAGTAGTAATTATCATTCATCTGTGATTAAAAAAATATATATATTTAAACTTTGTTTTTTCGATTTCAGAATTTTATTTTGAAGCAAAGTTTCACCCCCATAAAAATATTCGCGGTTGGATTACAACATTTTTGATTTTTTTTTTTTTTAGATTGCAATTTAGGTTCACTCATGTTCAACACGTAGTTATATAAATTTGATTTGTTAATTCGGATGAAATCTGTTAAACATTTTCTCTAAATTTATATTTCCTGTTGAAAGTTTGATTGAGATTTTAAATGAATATTATAATAAAGGAAAAAATGACGCCAAACAGCTATTTTAAATTTTAAATTAAACATTGAAAGGAAGAAGGAAATGTCCTATACACTTAACAGAAAATCGTAGGCCTACAAGTTCACAATAAAAAACATAATAAAAAGTTTTATAAAAGATAAAAGCTAGAAAGTTAATTTGAATAGTTAATTATCAAATAAATTATTTGTGATCCCTTGGTTGAATTGTTTTCTTATCAGATGTGCCAAAGAACTTTGCCAACACAGATATCCCCCTTTTTTATTAATAAAATGATTACTATTCCTTTGGGACACTGCCTATCTGTGATCTGTGACTTCACGGCAGGTCAAGATGGAATTTCCCGTGTTAATGAATTGAAATTTTATTCAGTGAGTTTTAAAAATACACTGTTGAAACAAAAACTATAAATTCTTAAATAAACCTAAAATTAGTCATATAGTGTCATAAAATTAATAATTCGATCTTGGAAGTAGTTTTTTTTTGTAAACTTATTTTCTATGAATCATCTATAACTTGGGCTATTTGGTTTAGTACAGAAAACGCCCTGTAGGAGTCTTGACAGGATGTATACTTAAAACTAAAAGTATGTGGTAGCTTATGCATATCAAGAATAAACAAAGAAAAGGTTATTTTAAAAAGCATGACAATGTTTTCAAGGAGAAAATAGTATAGTGAGTGTTTATATTTGTCAGAGGAAGAGGGGAAGAGTTATCATTAGATCTATTTCTCACATTGGAGTCTAAGAGTGCTTAGATGCGTCGAGTTAAGATGCAACCTGCTTTGCAAAAAAAGCCTCGAAATCATCAGGTAGGCAACATTGTTAATCAATAGCGCAAATGTTTACCAATAATATATCTCTCACCATCATTACATCTCTAGATTTATTTTATAAAACATTCCATTTATTTTTTTATAATTAATTCAATTCCATGCGCTTTTTGTCATTCCAGAAAAATTGATATTATTTTAAAACTTTGTCAGTAAAATACATCACTTATCAGGGGGGTTAACTCATATATTTTATATGTATTTTAATAAAGAAGTGTTGGAACAATCAATAAATTCATAACTTAATATTTTCAACTTTACAAAAATGATTTTTATATTTACTTTTGAATAGTGTATGAAATTGTTGTGATGTAAAATGTATAAAACTTGAAGTGTTTTTACATGAAATGTTGATTTATATAGTGCAATGAGTCTTTTTGTCACTCATGAAAGATGGCATACTGTTTCACGCACAAAGTATCGACAGTTGTACGTTTAAATAGAAATGTAAGTGCAATTATATCCGTCCAATGTTGTATTGACAAAATTATAGAATTAAAAATGTTTTGAAATTACCTATTTTTTTATACAATTGTTAGTGACATGATGCACTCTTGAATCTCTATATATATATATCTAATTATAGTTTATATTTTATTTGTGTTATTTTGTAGCACTTAAGCGTCTGGTCACAAACGGAACTTTGTTTCTATTAGAGCCATTAGTTTGTAAACTATGTCTTGAGGAATAATAGTTTTTGAAACGTGCTGCTTTAAAACCACATACAAAATCGGTTCTTTCTATCATTTTGGACAGAGTAGATTTCCCCTCCGGCTAATAAATGTAAAATGTCGCAGTTTTTCCGACAGTCGCACAACCACGGTGGTGGCTTGTTGGGTCCTCTCCATTGCGATTTGTGGATACTCTTTAAGATTTGTGCATTTTTTACTTTTGATCACCCTCTTTATCCTGGCTAAGATCATTGTTATTTTCCTCAGCTAAAACATATTTATTGAGTATTCTATGAACAGTACAAATGTGGGTAAGTATAAATATAGAAAAAATGTCACCCCGACTGCGACTACGTGCCGACAACTTGTATGGGGCTGAGCCCTGTGAGACATACTAACACGCAGGAGATTCCGGATAGCTCGGGCGGTGGAGGGGTCAGCACGTGAATCCGGTTAACCTAGGTTCGCATTCCTCTCTTGTCATTTTTCTACATTTACACAATAACACCCCCCGCACCCCTAATTAGAATATAATTTGTAAATGTGTGTTAGTTTAACGTGAATAACAATATTATTATGGGCTGTTTAAAAATATAAGTAGCTCCCCCCCAACCCATTTTAAATAGCTTTTAGAGCCTCCCCAACCTTACATTCCTGCGTTCGCCATTTATTACGATTGACCAATCACTTGTTAACGAGAATATCTTGAGGTCAACGTAAAGGAAAGGTTCCAATGTTCCTTAATAGAAACACAATTCTGTTTATGACTACATGGAGAACTAATATTTAATAAGCAGTATTTTCATTAAAAAAAAACACTGGTGGAGTTAAATCACATTGTAGCAATATTCATTCAAAAAATTTTTGAGGGGTTATATATTAGATCTCTTCTACTTATAAATTAGGTTAATTTATTTTGTTTTTTTGAGTTGTGGTTAAGCTACAATCTGATTTAGATTATAAGAAATTTGTTTGACAGCTAAAAACTTTAAATACTTTCACTTGTTCATACATTAAGTCATGTGATCTAAAGATGTATTTTTTTATAGATATCAATACATATTAAATAAAAATATGTAGTAAAATGTTATCGATTCTAATTGATAAAAAGTTAGTATTATCTAAATATTCCCTCCAACCAAAATCCTGCCAAAAAATGAAGGTTGCAGGGGAAAAGTTCTTGTAGTCCCATTTTAACTTGAATTGATTTAATGCTACAATTTGTCTAATAATCATAAGACCTTTCTGATGAACTTTAGATCATGGTGAAAAGAGGTTTCCGTCATATTTAAATTAATAAAAATAAATTTGTTTCCTGAGGTCTTTACGAGGTTTTTGATATAAAAGCTGTCCTGGAAAATATAGATGCAACTTTTCCCCTGTACCTCTTCATATGTAAAAAAATATAACGGTATCATTCGATAGCATTACAAGGGTAAAACACAAATTTGAGGATTGAATCGGAAGGTAACACTTAATTAGAAAGCGAGTGTAAAGTTGTGTTCAGTCAGAACTAAATACCTACTTTATATAACACAAAATAAGAATACAAAACTAAACTATAGATTGATCGTTCTCTTTTGAGTGTCTCTCAACAATTAAATACAGTAACATAATAAATGTTACATGTAACAATAATCTGATGTCACTGAAACTGTCCATATGTATTTCTATGCTTGGTATAATATTTGTTGTTGTGTAACATAAGGTAATGTTTTAATCTTATTTCAGAGCAAATATGTAACTGTACAGAGATATGGCAATAAAATTTATTTCTACCACAAATATAAGTTCTGGATTTTTACTGTGCACTTGAAAATGGTCTTGACCGATTTATCAGTCGATTCGATGTGTCTAGCATTGGCAAAAAGGAGGCTCAAGGTCCCCCCCCAGTCTAACATTGGCAAAAAGGGGGCTCAAGCCCCTCCCCCCAGTCTAACATTGGCAAAAAGGGGGCTCAAGGCCCCCCCCAGTCTAACATTAGCAAAAAGGGGGCTCAAGGTGCCCCCCAGTCTAACATTGGCAAAAAGGGGGCTCAAGGTGCCCCCCAGTCTAACATTGGCAAAAAGGAGGCTCAAGGTCCCCCCCAGTCTAACATTGGCAAAAAGGGGGCTCAAGGTGCCCCCCAGTCTAACATTGGCAAAAAGGAGGCTCAAGGTGCCCCCCAGTCTAACATTGGCAAAAAGGGGGCTCAAGGCGCCCCCAGTCTAACATTGGCAAAAAGGGTGCTCAAGGCCCCCCCAGTCTAACATTGGCAAAAAGGGGGCTCAGTGGGCCCCCCAGTCTAACATTGGCAAAAAGGGGGCTCAGTGGGCCCCCCAGTCTAACATTGGCAAAAAGGGGGCTCAAGGGCCCCCCCCCACTTTTCACTCTTCAACATTAATCTCTTTTTTTGATTAATTTGTATGGAAAAATAAAATTGTGTATTTGGGATTTGCCTGCAGTTTTATACTAATAATTCTGACAGATTATTCAAAGCTAACAGAGATAAAAAAATAACTGCTTTGATGGCTGCATGGTCTAAGGTTCCACTCTTGTAGTAGACTAGACTGTTGATGGGGGGGGAGGGGGGGAGGTTGAATCTCGGTCGGATATACTGAGTTTTATTTTTTCCCTTCCCCAAAATGGTTTTCCACACAAATGTGGCTGCACGCCCTTTAAATATAGCTTTCCTAATCCTATAGACCATTAGTGTTATTAGTACATCAGAGTATATATAACCCAAACTCGCAGCAAGATGCAGTGCTAAAAAAACTTAAGATAAAAATGATAGAATGTAGCTTTTCTCCCATTCCCTCTTCAACAGCTTTTTTTTTCATTTTGTTCTATTCAATAAATTTGTAAAAATTGGTTCCTCAAACTCAAAACAATTTGTTCAGGATTATGTTCAGATGTTCTTAAATTTCCTCTCTCTACGTCATAAAGTCCTGAAATTTTCTCTCAGGGGAGTAGTGGAAGGGGGGGGGACATTCCAATCCACCCCCAAATTGGTAAAACCCACATGAGCCCAACATCAGGAAATGAAATTACCCGTAATCTCATGTGTATGGTGTGTTATACAAAATTTAGCAGGGTTGAAAATTGAGCCACCGTAAATACCCTGCATCCTCTTTCCCATGAACATGTCCTCTGTCAGCGAAGATTTTTTTTTTCTTTCCAAAATTAAAACTTACAAAAAGTATTGATTTATCAATTTATCTTAAATAATAAGTAGATATCAAGTTATCCTGATTTTATTAATTGAAACCAAAAATAGAGGTGTAGCCTATCATTGTTAATGATGATATTGAAAAATAATTTCAATTAAGGAAGATTGATGTTCAAATTAGAGCTGCTAACTCTTTATTTTAATAGTTAAAATCTATTAGTTATTCGACTTATATAGTTTAAATAAAACTCTTACATTTTCACTATAAAAAAATAAAAGGTTTTTTTCCTAGTTTTTAACTCATGACATTACCCCTTAAAAATAAAACAAACCTTTTTTAATGAAAGGCATTCTAGAAATATACCTTATTTGCTTTATTAAATATAAAATTAATATAAAAATATATCAAAACATTCCAATAACACTTCTTTTAACAAATTAAATATTTATGTAAAAAGAAATACAGTAACCTAATTAAGAATGTAAATACATTAGTTAACAGTTTTCAAATAATAGGCTCCTTATGTTAATCAGAGCATAGTGTATCAGATTATATTTAGTTAGTCAATTTAAAAAATGACACCTGGACACGGTAATCGAAGCCTAGACACTCGGCATAATGTGACAATGCCTTACCACTGAGCTACCAAAGATTTTTCCTGTGTTCAGGATTATTCTTCACTCATAGTTCAAGGTTGAGTCTGTGATGGATGTAGACATTTGAGTGAAGAATGACCTTGAGTATGGGAAACATCCTGGATAGATCAGTTGTATTGGAGCAATTAGCCACGGGTTTGATTCCTATATCCATTTTCTAAATATAATACTTGATGAGAATTCATTCATTATCTAAGGCCCATTTTCATCTTTAAAGTGGCACCATTTCTTTTGTTTTAGGACTGTTTCTTATTACCTATTCTAGGCAAACCATTTAGAAAAAAACCAACCTTGCTAGGATTCGAAATCTTGACCCCTGCGTCATACAAACGAGCCTAGCCGAGCTACAGTAGCCCCATGTCCTCTTTGGTGCTGACGGCTTTGAAAAGTTACCAGACCAAATTATGTATCCCTACGCCGAACCATAAAATCTGCAAAAAAGTGTTTAGCAGCTGTCACTTCTGACAGTCCAAATTTAGTTATATACCTAAATGTTGACTGTCAGAAGTCAGCTGTGAGCTGTCAGTTAGCACCAAAGAAGCCATGGGGCTACTGTAGACTTGTGTGCCCAATGTGGGTAGTTAATAATTTTTGGTGTTTTAACATGCACTTTTTGAACTATTATCGGCTCATGTCTTTCAACTTGGTTCCAGAACAAATAAAATAGGCGAGTTCCCTGGGCGTTGATTAATTACTTTTCACTAATACATTTTGTGTCAGATCAATCCATTGAAACAGAGACCTATAGTAGCCTTGAAGGAAATATTGCAGTTTTCTTTCACACATGGGTTTATGAGTGCGTGTCTTTAGTTGCTGTAATATGGCATTGAGTTTAATTGTGAGAATTTACCAAGGACCAAGAATAAAGCTCGCACGAGGAATTTTGCAATAATTTTTCACTTGACAATTGACATTGTTTGTAAAGACGGCGTTCATGAAAGGTTGACCAACATGACACTTTTAAGAATTTTAAAATATATTTTGAATTAATTAAGCACCTGTTTTATAAATAGTTAAATTAATTTAACGCAATGAAAAATAGGTATTTTAAATTTTTTACAATCTATTTTATCGATATGATTTGAGGAAAAACCAAGAAAAAGTTGTTTATTAATTTTTGTCAGGTTTCTTGAAAAAAAGAGCCGCAAGTAGTTTCCTAGATGTAAACAGAGTGCGTTAGTGTTTATTATGTTGAGTTTGGGCGTCGTCGTGAGTGATAATTAGGTTAGTGATAATAATTTTCAACTTTCATTTAACTTATTTCATTTAGCAAAATAAAATAGTTTAGTTGGTTCACAGTTCTTTAACTGAAATTACAGTTATGATAAGAGTTTTATATATCTTCGGGTTACCTGTCTATTGTTTCTTATAAACAATGTTTGGGCGTTGTATACCTCGTAGTGTATTTGAATGTTTTTCACATGTTTTATTGTAGATTTATTATTTTAATTTTGAACTACAATTATTGCAACTGTAACTTAAAAAATTACGTGAGTATAACCTATGGATATCATTCAATATGTCTATTGGGTTCAAATCTGACCAGGTGCAACATTAGATTATTAAAATAAGGTTATAATACACACGGTAGGCCGTTAAAGCGATTATATTGAGGCACATATTTGCAATAACTGGGTAAATTCCACATGACCTTAAGTCAACATCTGTGTAGGCAACACACAAAACGTATAGCTATTATATAATTCTAAATCTTGGTGTAAGGCCTTCTCCCTGGCCTGCTACATAATTTGATTTGTGCTAACTTGTGGAAAAGTTTTTTTTTATTGACACTTTAAAAAAAGACTTGTAAAATGTATTATGATACACATCTATTTTGAAAAATGAATTACTTGCAGGTCACAAAAAAGATTACATTTTCGTATCACAAGGGCTCGAAAAAAAAAAGTTTCTTAAAAAGTTGATCCTGGATTTTAAAACTGGAGTTACTCGCTTTGGTGGCCGCATATTCTAACACGCTATTTTAGTGTTGGACTAGACTGCCGAAAATGGGGTGCAACGAATGTGGGTTTTTCCTAAACGGTTTTCCACTTTCCGTCCACGCAAATGCTGGTAAACCTTCTCTAATCCGTAAGACATTAGTGTAATTAGTACAGCAATGTATTACCCAAACGTGTAGTAAAACGTGGGGTTAAAAATAAAGGGAGTTCAATACCTCAGCACATCAAAGACCACTTGTTCTGACTGCTCTACCATCTCATCCATCCCCAGCCCCGTGAGTCACACACCATCAACAATGAAGAAGCGCAGCTTGGCGGGCCACGTCGGCATCGGCATCTTCATAATAACTCTGGTGTGCGTGGTTGTGGCGTTCTGCGCCCCTAGCTGGCTCGTGAGCGACTACCGCATCACCGGGGCCAAACTGGACAGACTGGGGCTCTGGTCTCACTGTTTCCGTTCCCTGCCCGACCCTCAAGACGAGTACCAGCGAAGGTTCTTTGTCGGCTGTCGGTGGGTTTATGACCCCTTCACCACCGGATACGATGAGATACGTGGCTTTCTGATCCCACGTGAGTGCTTTACACCTTGTTACAACTACTGTCCAATTTTTATAGGAAGGGCCTTTCAGAGAATACAAACATTGCTCACATATTTGATAACATATTGTGTGTTTCAGAGGTATTGATAATATCAATAAAAAGTGATAGCCACGACTTGATGTATGAATGTATGAAAATATATTTAGTAAATTTTCGAATTCCCAGATACATATTTTTTTATGTCAGTTGTAGTAAAGGTTACCAGACAGATCCAGATTTACAACCTGTGTTGTTTGCAACCAACCAGCTGATAGTGGCCGTGGTCATCATTTTTAAATCATAAAAAAGTAGACTTGGGTCGAATCTGAAACTCCAATTCACCTTCAAATCCCGAATCTTGATCTCAATTCCAAAAATAATAATCCATTCTTTGGCGCAACACAGCCACCAGTGTAGGCCCGGAAGCCATTTGTTTCCTCACTTCTTGCTTTATTCATGGTCGTATTTTAACATTAAAGTAGTACCGTAGCTTAATCTTTAATTTACCTCCGTTACCGTTTCCAGCCTATGGTTAGTTTATTTTATCCAAGCCATATATTCTCCACTACCTGCCAGTTAGGTCTGTTGTAGCTTCATATGTCTTATATTATTATTAGCACCGCGTCTTACTACCCGTTTGGGTTATACACACTTACGCTAATGTGTAATGGTAGGGTGATTGTGAGATAACGTGGAATCCGAACCACGGTGGAGGGCCTGGCATTCCCCACATTCACAAGATGTCTTGTCAGAGGTGAAGGAAGGGTTTTCTTATAATATAACTTAAAGACTAGGACAGGCAAAACATCCAGCCCCCCCTGTCATTAATTCATCAGTGTACAAGGGTAAACCCATATTTTTATCAACGATACATTTTTCGGCCATGCCAGGAATCGAACCCGGGACCCTTTGCTCAGTAGAGAGAGACGCACTACCGACTGAGATAAGATGTCAGATTGGTAGCTTCATCTATTAGCTTTAATATGAAGTATTCAGAGGTAAAGTGGGTCATTAATAGAGGGCATTGCAATGAAACGTTCGAATCACGCCTCTGTCAGGGAACATTCGGGCAAACAGAGACGTTATTCACTAGCTAAAGATGTTAGTGTTAAACTAAGGTCAATTCATTTAAGAAATAGGACAGGAGCTTTCCAACAAAAATTAATCTAAAACAATTTTCGTTCCGAGAGATAGATACCGTGTTAAGAGCGTCTCGGCACTTAGCGACTCTTCGTGGCGATGGAAAACTCCTGGATAGATAGAATTCAAATAAATTGTGTCCTGCTTGATATTGACACAACTCATAATTAATCATCTAGTCGTAAGATACGTTGACATTGTCATATTCTTGTTTTGTTTTCAGCGTTTATGTTGGTCACCCAGTTCTTCTTCACGCTCTGTTTCCTGTGCGTGTTGATATCTGTCATATTGGTGCTACTGTTCTTCTTGTGCTGCGGTCCGGATCAGAAACACTTTATACTTCTGGTGCGGGTCATCTCTGGGCTACTCTTCGGTGCAGGTCGGTACTCTATCGCCAAGTCCTCCTCTCCTTTATATATTTAGAGAGGTCACAATTCTGACAAATCTTTTCCCTTGCATACAATCTTATATTAAAGATTAGTTGAAGTACCCAGCGTTGCTCGGAAGAAGTTTTTTTTTCTTTAATAATAATTGTAGAATGTGGAATATAACTTTAAAGTAAGATTATAGCTTTAATCATCGACATCTCGAAACCTCAAATATCCTTAAGGATCAGAGGATCTCAACAGAAAGTAGGATCGACTCTTTTGATGCAATTAGGAATCAAGAAATTGACTTTGAAATCTTTATTTATTTTGTTTGTTCTTGACAGAGTGACAAAATGACCAAGTTAAGCGCACAGAGTCGGAGGACTTAGCCCCCCCTGGTTTGTTTCAGGTTTCACGGGCGGCATCGCAGTGATCGTCTTTGCTTGCCTGGGCAACACGCGAGGCTGGATGCCTGAGCAGACCAACAACTACTTGGGTTGGGCGTTCGGACTGGCAGTGGTCGGCGTGGTGATGGCCTTCATCTCCGGGATCCTGTTCCTGGTGGAGTCCACAGTGCAACACAAGAAGCGCGAGTACCTCAAGGAGTCTCAGATTAGGTTCGAGCTGGAGCAAGAAACTAAAGCTTGAGCACGCCCCGCTCTCAACGGGAACAGCCGTTTTTTTCTGATATATTCGTCTGCTTTTAATTAGCTGAAATCTCATTATGTTGACTTTAAAAAAAAAATTAAATTACTTATCTTTAATGAATCGTTGATAACGTTTCACTTTAGTTTTTTGTATATGATATAGGCCTAATATCTTACAGCATTGATCCTCGGGATGAGGGTCTTGATACATTGGTAGCTCACGAAAATTTTGTAATTATTTGAAAATAGAAAAATCACGAAAAAAATGTACACCTTCGTTGCCCGCATATACATTAAAGTTGGGTGGGTCTCGAAAGTTAGTCGGTTTAAAAAGATTAGGAAGCGTTAAAAACAATAGTGTTTTTTTTACTCTACACATTGAATCTCACCAGCCATCTTGGATATCCATGTTAATGGTGAAGGTAGAATTTAAAGGAATTGTGCATGTATTTGCGTGTAAAAAAGAGCAGGGAAATCATTTATTAACAAAACTAACACCTCCAATATTTGTCTTGAATTCAATCAGTGATCCTCCAGTGTCAGTCATAACAATATTGGGTAACAGTCTTTTATTTCTATACGAAATAAAATGTCTTAATACATGCCACACATTTTTTTTCTTACACTATTGTTTTGTGAAAATAAAAGTTCAAAATTACATCTGTTAATTTTGTTAGCCGGTTAATATTATGTTATCCCTGCTATTTTTTTTAAAGATAAAAAAGGGCTGTTGTGTTGCGAAAATAAAGCTCGTCTTTGTAGTTTTTTTTATACAATGATAATGTGTCAAATCTAGATCAAATTAATTTGTTTGATTGAGTATCTTCAACTTTCTACAACTGATTTTGATACTGTTTTTTTTTATTAATATAAATTCAGATGTTTGATTGTGTCTGTCTATTTTTTACAGCAGCATGTATATTTTAAAATTCATATATGGGTGTTATAATTCAGTTTACCGCATATCATTTTAAACATAATTTATATGTATGAAATAAAGTGCCTTACACACGTTTATTAAACATGTCAAGAGGTGTAAAAAAATCAAGCACAAATACAATACTTTCCCAGGAATATACGGTCCGAAATCAAAATGTAAATATGTGGGAGTGTTTCTAATTTTATGTTTTTTTTAAATTATCATTTTTTATTAACTGTAGAGAGGGGAGGGGTTTTCTAACTTGAATGAATTATATAAAATTTTCTTGAAGCTAGAATATTTTGCCTAAAAAATATAATATTGTGTTTATTTATTTGTAAAATGCACTCGTTTGTTCTGACAAATCAAGTTTCTATCAAAACGTGGAATTAAATTACTTAAGATTTTGTCCGTACTATTAATGATCCGTAATATTGATAACAGCTCGGGATGACAATCATTGAGCATACATTTATTTTATTTAGCCATTGGGTCACCTTATTTTTAAACATTGACCATAAGTTTAGTATTTTAGCTGTCAATATTTTCATTGGTGATTCATAATTATTGAAACCAAGAATCAGTCGAAATTGATATGCGTTTTGAAGTTGAAACTTTACACACCTCAATATTTCTTGCTTATTTATTTAAACATACATTTGTTTATATATATTTTTTATAGAGGATGTTATGTTTGGGGGGGGGGGTTCCAACCTCAAAACTCCCTTCTTAACCACCCTCAGCCCCCTCTCTTCATCATTCCAGGTTTTGTTTATCATAATGAGGATCCTTTTCTTGAAAAGGAAATCAAGGTAGGAAAACCCTTTCCCCCCTCTTTTAAAAAAAAATGTAATGTATTAAGTTCAACTGACGCACAATTTCCCTTTTCCATGTTTTACTGTCATATCTCAATCTTTGGAAATGTGGGTCTGTTGATGGGAATAGTAAATGTGTGTGTGTAATTCCATTTCACGGTAATAATATTGTATTGTAGAGTATTACCAATCCGTCCTTATTATTATTGTTTTAGCTTTGTCTTAGTTTCTTAGGAGCTGTGCTTTTTTAAAACATTCCGATCCAAAAGGGATATGTTGATAACAGGGATAATTATCCGTCCACGAATTTTGCATTACTAATAGTGTCATTTTTATGTATACAAGATAATATATTTTGTGTATATTAGTATTGTGCGAGTAAGAATCATATTATAATAATATTGCGTGGAACTTTTTTTTTTTTACAAATGACAGCTTGTCATGTTCAATGTAGAAATAGACATGAAACTAACAAATTAATTAGCCAACATGTTTACTTAAACATTGGTGAGTTGTGTGAAATGTGTTTAAATTTCAACTCAGAATGATACTTCTGGGAGTAAATCAGTTTGATAGTTGCACGTTCTTAAGATTTTACAAATGCTGACAAAGCATTTAACTTGTTATTTAAAACAAAATATTTATCGCAATTTGAGATGGTTCTATCTAAACTATTTTACCTATTACTTCCAAATCGTGGATATGAATTTGAGGCCTATAATAAAATGATGGAACATAAAAAAGAAAATATTATCATTAATACATTCCCATTTAAGTGTTAAATTACTTGTCTTGGGCCTGGTTGTAAAGTTTGTCATATTATAATTATTTTTAACTATCGCCACAAAGCAAATTTCACTTAAAAAATTGAAACTTTTTTTTAAAAAGAATTTGTCTCGAATCTGAAAATTTTTTGAATCTCAAATTGCAATAATTGTGTTGTATACACGTCAAGAGTTTTTGATACTACATATACTTAGCTTTAATTTAATACCTATATTTTTTGTTGTTCATTTGTTTTAAATTATGACATCTTACATTATCATTACCAAGTATTTTAAATATTATTTATATTTTGCAGGTTTTTAATGTAACCTCATGGCTAACTCTTAACGGTAGGCAATAACCGACTCGAGAGAGTGCGTCTCATAACTCTGACAGTGATTGACATTGGGACTAATGTACAGTCTTTGTGCAAAACTAAGGACTTTTCTATAGTCACAAGACCTTCACAGTGTGATAAAAAAAATTAATGAATTTTTCTTTTCTTCCTTAAATTCTTTTCAATTTGTAACATTATATAATTTAGATTAACGTATTGTTGTTTAGATTTTTTTTACAAGTATTTTGTCAGAAGCACCTGGTTTACTAAGATTGTAGCGGGCACCATTAGACAAGTTTGTCATAAGAAATATTATTCATAATGGTAGAGGAACTCAAAACTGGTTTTTAGTAAACTATTTGTGTCCATTGAATATTAACGTATTTATGAATAAATACACACATTTTATATACTCATATATCATTATTGATACGCTGTCAATAAGCGACAGCACAAATTTTAAAGCCAGCTGTCACTCAAACTGTTAAAATATCAAATTTAACAAAATATAAAATGTATTCTTTGTTTTATGTGTATGTTTGTTGTTTTACATTGATTGATGAATTTATATGGAATAAATGTTAACAGATTACATAAATGTACTATTTTGTTTGTTTATTATATATGAATCACCTATTTCCAAACATTCATGAAGGAAAAGTCGATAAAAATTGTTCACAAGAAGGCCTCTAAATTTTAATTCACAGATAAACATACAGGATTTGTTCGCCAAAATGTAAAACATGTTTGATGTAATTAAAAACTAATAGGAGAGTTTCTTTTTAGATATGTCATTTATCCTTTCCAAGTGTTCTATAATTCTTAGCCAACTTTAATTTTTACTCCCTGCCTTTTTTTATTTTTTCCTGTTTTAGGAAGTTGCGTCGCTAGTTTCAAACCCCCTCCTGATGCAAACTAGATTGGGCGGAAACGATCGGCAGCCATTACTTGTTTGTCTGGTGGGAGATACGTAAAGGGTGTTCTCCTCTGTCCATCATCAACTGTGGCCGGGTCAATTTAATAAACACCTTCGTCTTCCTTTAGCCGTCTATCCTTACTTCTTCTCTCACTCTCACACTTTCGGTTATCTGCTCCCATCTATGTCTTGTTCTCCCTTGTGGTTGTTGTTTTACATACTTCATCTACATCATCCTTGGGACTCTTTCATTTTCCATTCTCATTACATGTCCATGCCATCTCAGTCTTTCTTGCATACGTAGCTGTCACTAAACTATAGGAGGATTTTGGTAGAAAGAATCTTTTAGAAAAGACAAACTTTTTTTTTGTCAACATCAATAACTTTTATTATTATTATTATTATTATTATTACAGTAGATTCTTGGAAACTCGATATTTCGTGTAACTCGACACTCGCACCTGCATACAGTTGTTGGTGCCAGTCATCACAATCCAAGGTCGTTCAACTGTATGACCTCTCATTTTGTTTGTGTAACTGGAGTGGAACAGTCTTGCTGTGGGTTTTTACAAGTTCTGTGTTTGTTAGTTTTACAATTCAGTAACATGGTTTTCGAACCAATACAATATTATGTGTACTGTACAATACTACAGTACAGTACAACTGTATCCTTGTTTAGTAAACATGGCGTGGTAAACATACATCTCATGCAAAGTTCATTCATAACACTTGACACCATCTCAGTCCACATTAGGTCGAGATTTCTGAGACTAGACTATTATTGTTCTTTATGTAATGATAAATCTATCAAAAGAGACAACTGCGGATCACATGACTTGACTAAAAGACTTTCTTGATCTATTTTATGTCGTCAGATAATCTTAAGCATATTAAATCACTGAACACACATTTTATTTAGATTTAGCTTCACTTATAAATGCGTTTAGGATTCTTTTTTTACATAGGAGATGTCAGCTTAAAAGGGTTGGCGTAGTATTATAGGTAATGAAAGTAATGAGCGATTAACATATATATTAGGAAGTTTATTCATTTTGGTGGGATGGAAACTAATCAACATGGATTCCTCAATTTCGAATAAGTGTGATGAGCAATTAACTTATTCTTTTATCGTATTTTATTACCTGTTCAGGTTATACACATGTATGATAAATTACTGTAACGGGGTGTGGGTGAGAAAGGAAGCATTTTAAGAGGTAATCTACCCACATTTGCATGGAAGGAGAGTGGAAAACCACACTCGGTAGATTCAAACCCAATCTCCCATTAATCAAAAGGGCCAGTTTATCACCAGTGTGATGCCTGAAGGGAATTTACCTTTTCACATTCAGATACAAAAACTGGTTATTTTATGACATTTTTTTAATTGGTACATTTTAACACTATGATTAATAGCCACTTAATTTAATGTGGTAATCTCACAAAGAAAGTGAAAACATTTAGAGAAAAGTGTGCTTTAAATGTTAAGTTATTAACAGTACAATAATTAATCTAAAAGGAATATACCATTATTAAGGCAATTTAATTTCTCCGTATAATTCGGAGGTAATGTAAATGTTGAACCAAATGTGAAATATACTTGATTTTAATTCTAACGGATAGATTTAAATTTAGCGCCATATAATATAAAACTACCAAGTTTTATAAACAGGTGTACAAACATGTTTCACAAACACACGATTATATACCAGAATATTTCGATCCATTCTTTAACTAAGAATTACTAAGATTGATACAACACTTAAACGTGTTTTTGTGATCAAATAATTCTTGGAGCTCGTATTTAATAAAACATCTACTTGCTAACCGGATATGTAATACTGGTTTATTTAATCCCTTCGGGGGAAATTTCACGCGTTAGGTTTGTTTTCGTAGGTGTGGCTACTGGCTAGGCAACACCTACTTGCGCGTTGCTTATGTGTGAGTTTTATGTTGTCCGAGGAAAGTGGGAATAATGTTGTTTGTTTTGTAGCTTCCTTTGTTTAAAGACTGATTACGCGAGCAGTTAATTTTACTCGTCTTTATCTGGTTAAGTTTCTTGATCGTACCAAGATGACATCTGCTGAGAAGCAGGATTATCCGAAAGCATCAAGTAAGCAAGTGTTTATTGTCAACAAGTGTACTTTTCTGATCCCACTCAAGTAATTATCGGCGGTCTAATTGTCAGGTTTGTTTGCTTTGGCTGCCCCCTCTCATCCGATATTATTTCATTTAAAAACAACTACAAAACGCTAGTTGACTCATTAGTTCTCATGTATCACAATTTATGGTCTTATCGCCAAAGAAAGAATCTTTTTGAGGGCGTTTGAAAAAATAAAATATCCATGGCAGGCCCACTTAACTTAACGACAACAATTTTAACATTTCAAAATTAACATCTTCATAATATGATTACATAAGACATGAGCTAGGGTATAGATATATTAGGCTCGGTAAAATGTTGACCTGTCAAAGTTTTATATTGTTGCTTTAAAATAGTTTATAGGTCAATAATCCTATTTATTTCAGAGTTGAATTTTTTTTTTTTTAGTTTTCGATTCCTTGGATTTTTTTTAGCAAAATAAAATAGACCTTATGATTTTATTATCATTTAATTATAATTTTATAGCGTGTCATTGATAAAATATTTTGAATGTTGTTAAAAATATTATTCACATCTAAATAAATAATGAAAATCGATTAGCAAATATTTTAAAGTAAATCCAACTGTTATAAGTAAAACTCCCAGCCATGCTAATTATTATAAAAACCCCACATTGACCGGTCTAGATTACAGCCCAACATGTCTAAAAAAACACCAGCCAGGAGTTGAGCCTAACCTAACCTAAGCTACTTGTTTTGGTTTCACTCTTTGGTAAGACTACCCAACTTTAGGGAAAACATTTATCTTTATTAATAAAATGTCAATAATTTTAGTTATGGGCTATTTTCTGCCCTTAAAGCTAGTCAAAGAATTAGTGAAGACAAACACAACTTGGGGGACGAAACCTAAGAGCAGTATCTTCTAGGCCATTTCCCTACATGTAAACTAGCATTGAACTCACAAGAATCCAATCCAAACAATAATAAGATAAATTTCACCTCAAAGTGACGCAGGAACAAATATAATTGAAAACTATGTAAAATTGCAAGACCGAAGCGTTATGCAGATTGTAGAGCCGCTACAGCGCAATAATCTTGTACAGCGCCCACACTTGGCTCTTTTTCCACAAAAATACAATATTCATGAGAAACGGTTAATTATACTTTTCTTCTGTAAACGAAAACGTTCTCGTAGATCCACTCGAGATTTTACCTCCGACAAAGTGACGAAAGGTTCTGTTGGAACCGAACTGGAAACACGGTAAAGATCTGAACAGACACATCCACCAGTAGTCGAATTTTAAAATAAACTAATACCTATATAATTACGGTATTTTATAGCTAAATAATCTAGAGATATATTATTAGGTTACTTTCCAACCTGGCTTAAACTAGCCTTCATAAGAATAATTACTCGACTGACTTGATCTAACTTTGCTCCTGTTTCACTCGCATATAAATTAGAATTTCAGCAGTTAATATTTACAACTCAAACGACTTGACTTTCCTAATATATAAGGTGATGACAAATCATAAGGGATCATGGATCGAATGATGTGTTGCTGATATAATAGGCCTAGATGTTTATGTTTGGATTTGATTTGTATCATTTTTGTAAAAATGAAATAGTTTTAAATAAATATAATTATATTATCATTGGATTTGCCGTTTTATCGCGAGTATAATGATAGTACCTATTACACTTTTAACGGTGTAGGATCCTTAGTTACACGATAGGGTCATCACACATTATTCCCGACAACTCCGAGTTAACAAGTTGGAATATCGCGTCACTTGCCCTAAGGGATCCTTATATCAAAGGATATTGTTTCAGATGCGCTGGTGTTCGGAGGAATGGTAACTTACATCGCTGGGCTCATGCTGATAATGTCATTCTCAAGGTAAACAAATATTTAATGATTTTTATTTACTAGTTTAATTGGGATAAAAGATCGTTATTACTTAGTTATCTTGAAGAACTTGAAAGTTCAACGCCGTCAGAACGTAAGATTGCCATCCATTCCCTAACTCGACATACACAACCTCCTTCAAATCAATTTCGTCGTCCAGGGTTCAATCCTCGGTCCCGGCACAGATTTATCTGATTACCAAACCCTTCCTTCACCTCTGACAAGACATCTTGTGAATGTGGGGAATGCCAGGCCTCCACCGTGGTTCGGATTCCACGTTAAACTGTAGGTCCTCCATTTCATCTCACAATCACCCTACCATTACACATTAGCGTAAGTGCGTATAACCCGAACGGGTAGTAAGACGCGGTGCTAATAGTAATAATAATAACAATACTAATAATAATTCCTCATCCTCCCGTCGCGACCTACTTATTCCGACTGTTTGTTATCTTTGTTTTAGTCCGTACTGGATCCAGTCCTACCAGGAGACGTTCAGCGACTTCAAGCACATGGGACTGTGGGAGTATTGCTTCGACCAGTTCCGATACCCGTACTACCAGTTTGACAGGCTATTTGACGGCTGTCACTACATATTCAGCCAGGAGTACTATGTCATCAGAGAGTGGCTTCTGCCAGGTCTCTCTATATATTTCACTTTTTGGGGAGCTATTTTTTTTTCTGTTCTCCTTCAAACATAAACGTGCAAAGTTTGTTGGGTCTAAGTTGGTGCATACCGTACGAAATAGCGGTGAGCAGAATCGTTAACCGCCGGGAGTAGTTCAAAGTGATCCAGTTCACTGAAATGAGCGGCGAATTTATCTAGTCGTTTGCAAACTACGTATCTTAGTTCACTTGTTTGTGGACTACACACTTTGATTTTTATCGCACAAAATGTAACAAGTGTTATTTATCATTAAAAAAAAAAATACTCCCCATATTCTCGTTTTGAACAGAATAGTTAAAAGCAAATTTTTTTTTTAAATACCTACTTAGAATTTTCAAAAATCAGTCATTAGTAGACTCTTTATAATTAGAATTAAAATCTTGATGCATCCTCAATTTATGAATATACAGTAGAAGTTCTAAATATAAAGTTTTGAAAAGGATCTGTAGGCCTGTATCATTTTGGGTTGTATATCTGGGTACAGACAGATAATAAACTGTAAAACCTGATTTTTTTAGTATGATGACTGAAGGTCAAGATCCATCATGCCTTCTTTATCAGCGCAGTTAGTATACATGTGTATAGCCCAAAAGTTTAATGAAACAATGGGGAAATGAGAGGGGATTAACAAAAGAAGCGAAAAAAACCTATTATAATGATCTCTTCCAGGATGGTTAATGGTGGTCCAGGCGTTCGTGACGTTGGCGTTGATGCTGTCGTTCACCTCCCAAATAATAATAGCGCTAGAGTTGGTACGCTGGCCTCTAGAGTTTGTGCTGATGTACGAATGGCTACTTTCTGGCATTGCCTTCATCTGCAACGCAGTAGCAGGTAAATAGTGTGTGCGCGCACACACAAAGTTAAGCTAGACGCTTGCAAATCGAAATAAAGATTTTGTTGATCAAATTTTGAACTTGTTTTCCACTTTGTAGCTTCATCTTGTCTGCCATTTTGAATTAACAAAGAAATGGAGCTACAAAAAACTCATTTACTGTATCAAAAATTCACTTGTTCATTTTAGTTCATGGTGTTACAGCTTGGAAGTTTTTTTTATATAAAGTAAAATAATATTTGCTATATTGGATATTATCATACCAACTTGTCAACTTAATCTATGATTAAGTTATTTCATTTAGTAACGAGACTTTTTTTTACCGTGACCAACTTAAATGTCCAAACAGTCTAAGGTGTCCCTCTCATGTTAGATTGGGGTTCAAATCTTGGTCAAGTCTACCGAGGGTGGTTTTTTACTAAATGATTTTCCACCCTACTCCCACGCAAATGTGGGTATATCACCTCTAAAATGCTCCCTTCCTCATCCCCACTCAGGTAGACTAATTACCAAATGAGCGTGTAACCTGAACGAATATTAACATGCGATGATAAAACAAAACACGTGCCCTTTCAGACCAGACTGATTATATCAACACACACAACTTAAAAACCAACTCATCATCTAGAACAGACACAAACACCAGCCATTAAAAAGGAGAAACCCGCATTTCACCAATTATAGATTTTCGGGCCATGCCGGGATATGAAACCCGGGACCAGAAAATATGCTGCCAGCCAAACTAAGGTGTCTGATTATTGTTTCTGGTGTTGAAATACTGTTTAGGACCAGGGGTACCGTTGAAATAAGTCATGTTTTGTGAAATGTTGCAAATCATCATCATCATAAACTGTGGCTGGATCAGTTTAGTACTAAAATACCTCCATCTTCCTCCTGCACTCTCCTCCTCTCACTTGCACACTTGCTGCTATCTCTTCCTCCCGTCTCCTCCTTACAGTTTCTTTCCTAAATACTTCATGTCCATTAATCTTCTTAGAATCCTCTTTCCTTACATCCTAATCCTATATAACCTGGTGACGTCTAGCACCCTTCTCAAACACTTCACTCCCACGACCTCCACTTTGCTAAACATGTTTATAATATATGCCTATTCAAGATTTGCTCTTCCTTTGAAATGTTTCACTGAGGCAAAGGTTACTGTGGGTGTCAAAGTGCAGGAGATTCGACCTTCAGGTGTACCAACATTGAGGGTACGAGAGTTGTAAAGGCGGCCATGTCTATTTGTGCGCAGCGGTGCTGCTGTTCCTCGCGGTGTCTATATTCGGCGGTGAGTGCTGGCGTCGTGACTGGCTGATGTATCCCAACTTTAACTACCTTTCCTGGTCGTATGGTTTCGCCGTACTCTCGTTCTTCTTCCACGCGTTTGCGGCTCTGTTCCTCTACATGGTGAGTCATATATACTGTGCGTCTCCTTTGGGCGAGTTCTCTACATGGTGAGTATGACGTACTGTGTGTCTCCTTTGGGCGAGTCCTCTAGATGGTGAGTCATATATACTTTGCATCTCCTTTAGGCGAGTTCTCTAGATGGTGAGTCATATATACTTTTCATCTCCTTTGGGCGAGTTCTCTAGATGGTGAGTCATATATACTTTGCGTCTCCTTTGGGCGAGTTCTCTAGATGGTGAGTCATATATACTTTGCGTCTCCTTTGGGCGAGTTTTCTAGATGGTGAGTCATATATACTTTGCGTCTCCTTTGGGCGAGTTCTCTAGATGGTGAGTCATATATACTTTGCATCTCCTTTGGGCGAGTTCTCTAGATGGTGAGTCATATATACTTTGCATCTCCTTTGGGCGAGTTCTCTAGATGGTGAGTATGACGTACTGTGTGTCTCCTTTGGGCGGGTTCTCTAGATGGTGAGTATGACGTACTGTGTGTCTCCTTTGAGCGAGTTCTCTACATGGTGAGTCATATATACTGTGCGTCTCCTTTGGGTGAGTTCTCTACATGGTGAGTCATATATACTGTGCGTCTCCTTTGGGTGAGTTCTCTACATGGTGAGTATGACGTACTGTGTTTTTCCTTAAAATCCCCCATCATCCTGTTCCCCTGGACTGTAACTAAAATGTACCGAACCGAGAGTTCAAAGGAAGGTTTCATGGCCCGCAGGAAACTCGCAAAGGCTGGGAGCTGAGGAAGGAGAGCCACAACCTGGTGGTCCAGATGCACCCTAACCCTGGTCGCAACGGTTACGTGTGATCTACAGACAACTCGACACAAGCTCTCAGCTCCATATTCTTTCAAAACACTTTCATTCCATTATCTGGGCGCAAGGCACCTTCCCTAATGCGTATTGCGTTGTTTTTCCAATTTATATTCAAAGGGTAACACATAAAATTTGAGCCTAAAATATATCTCCTACCATCAGTTCATTGATTTATATAAATATACAATTATATGAACAAATGCAAATTGGCCTATATTAATTTACCAGACTTTTTTTTTTATTACATTGCTAAACACGTGTGTAAATCTGTGACATTAATCTGTAAAAGATATAAAGCATTTTGCAATCTTTAGCACGGAGAAGTATTTCCAAATTATAATTATTTCTAAAAAAATGTTTTTAATTTTTATCAATATGTGAGCATATGTAGAACAGCACATTCAGAATAGTAGGGGCTTTCAATTTTTTAGTGGTGTGATCTGACGATCTACTGGTAAATTTTATGTTCCGTAGCCTCCGTTTGACGCAAACAATGTTGGCTGTTGACCAACCATTTCAACAACTAAATGAATCTATTTAGTTCTAATGTGTGCTATAAAATTAGAGAAAGATCTTGCTCTTGTAATGCCTGGATCACGATCAACTTGATGTTCACTTAATGTAACAATATAAGGATTCTCGTGTTTTTAAATGGAAGCCATCACGATGCGCATAACTTAATCTAATATAGTTGTCCAGGAGATAATTCTCACATTATGTGAAGGATATCACATGTTGCGTATAACCCGAACGGGTAGTAAGACGCGGTGCTAATAATAATAATAAGATATCACCTGGTGTTTCCAGATTATCAAAGAGCTATTTCTTCATTTGTTTGAACCGGCATAAATTTATCTGATTACCAAACCCTTCCTTCACCTCTGACAAGACATCTTGTGAATGTGTGGAATGCCAGGCCTCCACCGTGGTTCGGATCCCACGTTAAACTGTAGGTCCTTCATTTCATCTCACAATCACCCTACCATTACACATTAACGTAAGTGCGTACAACCCGAACGGGTAGTAAGACGCGGTGCTAATATTAATAATTCATTTGTTTTAAAGATGACTTTTCAATATATAGTTATTTTGACCACGTCTCGCTAACATCGTGGCTTCGTCTCACTTTATTTCGTAGCTCCACTAAGGATTCTATTGCAAGTACTTGAAGCTCAATCAGCCTTAACCACTTGCGCAACATTTTAGTGAACACTTCAAATCAATTGTTTGTGTTTTGCTCAAGTTGCTAAGTTACATGATACGATACATGAATCCTTATCACATGCTAGACTCTTTTGCCTTAGATAAACGAACGTTATTTGAACCTTCAGGTGATCGTGACACGGGCACAGCAAGTATATCGGGTTGGGCTGCAATACAACACTAGATAGAAAGACCCCATTGTTCTTTAAGCAGACGCAACACTTCTGAGGCAGGATGTCAGTTAATTTTATGCAATTGTATATATATTTTTGTTACTTTCAGAGTGGTGGTATTTCTATTGATAACAATGATTTGATCTGAATATGAACAGTTAGTATTTTGTAGTGCTAAGTGAAATGGTTATTGGTTAAAATAACCTCTTTTTACTTTTGATGTTTTTTTTTCTATTTAATTCTAATGATAAACGCTCATTTTTTTAAATTGGGCTTCAGTTTTTTAACTCCAATATTCCATTAATAGACTTGAGTTATTTTAAGAAATTTGACCAAATAGTATGGAAGATAGAATTAGATTATAGATTAAAAAAAAGTATTTACTACTCTTGATGAAATAGTACACAGTACAAGTATTTTAATACATACTCATTGAATGTAAATTATTTTAGATTTGATTTTTATTGCTTTATATCAAGTTATTCGAATCTTTAGATTCAGTAAAAGTTTGTAGAGGAAAATATCTCATGTTTCCGTCGAATTAATCGTCGACACATAAATATATATAAGTAAGTTAGATCTGTATCTTTCTTATAGGTGAAAGTAGTTAGGGGTTTTTTAAATGTAAATATATGTAACATTGCTGATTTATTATCGATCATTTAAAGGGCTCGATTTTTTTGTAGTATTAGCCTATCTGTAAACTATTGCTTTGTTTTCTGAGAATACCTTTGAAATAATAGGGATGGCGCGATAACCACATTTTTTTTTTGTTATGAACCAGAGTAGAAAAATTTGCGTAAGCCTTTATCAGAAAAGTAACCTAATTCATCCCACGCTGACAAGATGGAGTTGTAATTATTACAACTAATTCAATTATTAGAGATTTATGAAATCTGTACTTTTGTTATTACTTACATAACAACTCATAATAAAAACTAATTTTTCAGAGCTGCTTTGTGCAGCCTTTTGGAATTTTTTAAATTTTTTAAACACTATACTTTTAGCTATGCAACACATCAAAATATTATATAACTAGGAAGTCATTTAAAAAAAATTATATAAGTATATTATTATTATTATTATTATTATTATTAGTAGTAGTAGTACTAACCATCTTGATATTTCTACTTAAGACCGTCCCTACTTTTTAAATCGTCCCTATGAATACCAATATATCAGACAATTCTTTCTTTAATGTTGCAAGAAACCTAAGACACTGTAAACATTTTATAGTAATGAAATACTCAGCAATATTATCATAAGTATTTTTGTAAAATGTTAGACAATCATTTATTAGTGTTAGTTGGTCTATTGGGCAGCCCGCAAATAGGTGGGTTGCGTAGAATTGTATATCATAAGAATGTTCCAGAATCATTGGTTTTTTATTTGAATTAAATGTTTGTGCGTGGCTTTGTGGCGGTTTTTAATATAGCATACGACGAAAATAATCGACTTACATTTTGCTAGCCAAGATTTATCTTCTAAGTGGTGAGTGAAATTGATACGCACAAACATTGATTTGATTAGTATTTGGGTGATGCACATATATGGTTTGATTTAAATGTAATAAATTCACTTTATGTGCAATCAAATTGTAAATTAAAAATAAGAAAAATTATCTTTGAGTTATGCTATTGTTACGTTTAGAAAATTTCTTGAATTCATTAAAAAAAATTTAAGATGATTTTTTTTTTTGTACAATCCATGTTTTAATTATAGTATTATGTCATGACTCCTGTTTTTGATTGTTTCCCATTTTTATTTTAACCTTTATTTTTCGAATTCTTGATTCTCATTTCAAATTTCAATTATTATTTTTTCCCTATGTTCAAAATCACATAAAAAATAAACGTTCTTTATTTATCACTGTACCGAAATGGGGCTGGGAAAGATATTAAAAAGAAGTAGAGATAGTAAGGAAGAAAAAAAAAACCATTGTCTGGGCTAAATTTGCGGATAATCCCTAGAACCAAAGAAACTCATGATACATACATTTTCATTTTGTTGGCGCTATATTAAAAGGGCATAGGAACTAACACAATTCACACTTGACACTGCTACCACTGGACAAAGAGGTAACGACTGCCTCTTGAAGAAAGCCTATTGTCACCGCCCAATCCCCTGAACCTATGTAAAGTGTGAACTGTGTTGTCATTTTCATTGTAAAAGATATATTGCGTTAATCCTTTTTTATATACCTTCTTACAAATATATATTAGTAACACTGAAAAATTATCCAATTCTAGTTATTGCTGTTAGTTTTTGAGTACATGAACTTTCATTTATTGGGATTTGAGATTCAAGAATCGAGGTATTAAAAAAAATAATTGTGATATTAAGATTGATTCTCATGCTGCCAGAAATAATCGAGTGTATCGTGGAATCGATTTTGAAATCCTTGATAATAATATATCCACTTTCTTACCGTCTAATGGTTTATCATTAACAAGACAAAATGTTATCTCAACATTTATATCTGGTTTCCGTCCAAAAGTTTTTATGTATCTGCTTTTTTATTTTGCCTTTTTGTAAGCCAAATGAATTATAATAAAATATATAATAAATATTTAGATGATTTCAGAGTCGTCTTCTTTTTTTTCACTCTATAGATTATTAAGCTGAAATAATTTTACTGTCATAATAATAGTCATGAACTATTTCCAGACTGGATAGTGAGTCATTTTAGTAAAATGGCCCCATCTTCCTTTATCCTTCCATCATTATTAGCATGTCTGAACGCATTGCTCTAGTCTCTTGTGATTGGAGGTGACGAGTCCGGGCATCGGATCCCGGTCAGGAGTATTGATCGTGGCTCTTTCCTAAATGTTTACGCAAATGTAACTTTAAAGTTTTACCTTCTTCATCCTTATCCTATTAGCATTAATTAATGTATACGTAAAACACAAACAGGTACAAGGGAGTGGTAAAGAAAAAAAAAGTTAAATTACCAAATAAATGGTACAGCAAACCACAAAGACTTTATCACTCCTTGAGCTTAAAGTAAATTGAAGAACTAAACACACTTTAAGATGTTGTTTGAACCAAATAATATACATTGTCGCAGAAACCCTCCACCAATGAGCATAACTCAAATAGTATACACTGTTAAAAGAAAATTTTGAAAATAGAATATAATTTTCACAATGCTTCGTTAAAAAATATTTATACGTACTTATAGGTCAGAAACTACTTGATTTATAAATTTATATTTCAAATAAAAGATTTTTATTTTTAATATTACTACAGCTTTACGATGCTAAGTTATTTCGTATCTGAAATAGTTAAGGGTATATGATCGATCAAATTTGGAAATTCGCGTCTATGTTAAGTAACTTTAAAGTAATTTTGATGGTAAAAAGAAAACTAGCAGACTGATTTTTATTTCATTTTGCTTGCCCTTTAGTAAACTACCCTTGAGTTTATAGTTAGTATCTAATTCCAAAAAACTTCTTGGGGTGGGGGGAACCTCATTTAAACCCAGTTTTTGCCCAATCTGTAAAACAATTTCTGCTCTAGATTGAGGTCCCAGACAGACGGCATCGCGAAAAACACTTTTGGTTTGAGGGGGTCACATGAACCGTCGACATTTATCAAAACCTCGAGACTCTTGAGGATCAAAATACTTTTCTCCTAGAAGCGAATAAAATTTAAAAAAAAAACATATTTCCAAAACATTCCATCTTATGAAAAGTTGGACTAGTTTTTCTGGTCTTTAAGCTACAAAAACAATTGAAAAACCTAGCACTTTGGTGTAGATGTCCTTTTCTCAGGTGCGAGAGCCTAGTAGGAGTTGTGTTAGAGAGGTGACACGCTCTTACCTGGGACCCCGGCGTCCTTGCACAGTTGAAGGACACACATGACCGTCTCCACGGGGACGTTCCCGTCCATCACCACCAGACGACTGCTCCGCACCTCCGACGACAACCGCCCCACCTGCAACCGAACCTTAGTCGGAGATGGCCGAGGAACAAGTTGTTTGCCAGTTCGAGTTGTACACTAATGTGTTACCGCTTCACTGGCCGGACGGTCTAAGGCGTCATTCTCGTGTTAAGACTTCCCTGCTGTTGACTGGGAGATCAGGGTTCGAATTTCTGCGAGCTTTACTGAGGGTAGTTTTATTTCCCCCTAAATGGTTTCCCACACTCCTTACACGCAAATGCGGTTAAATTAATTCTAAAACTCTTCCTTCCTCATCCCTAACTCATTAAATTAATTATCATATATGCGTATAGCCTGAGCAGGTATTATTATTATTATTATTATTATTAGCACCGCGTCTTACTACCCGTTCGGGCTATACGCACTTACGCTAATGTGTAA
>CABFOW010003108.1:51398-82473 GCA_902141385.1 Timema californicum | reverse complement strand
AGGAAGGGTTTGGTAATCAGATAAATCTATGCCGGGACCTGGGATTGAACCCCGGCCGCCAGCACAGAAGTCTGACACCTTATCCCTAGACCGCCAGGTCACCATTGTTTCAGTTGGTTTCAACTTACATTTAGTAGTAAGAGATAACTTTTCCTGACATTTTATACGAGGATTTTCACTGTGTTTCCACCCAGACATGCTGTGGTTTAAGCTTGGACTGATAATTTACAAACACCCTGTATTTGTCCAATGCCCATGTAGTTATTTTCCTGCATTATACAGGGTGGGATGGAAACATCTAGACGATATATGTTGAGGAGCGTGATGAACAACATGCTGAGGTTTGTCCAACGACCGGTGGAGTTCATCTCAGTGACATTATCTTAAAAAAGTGAGAAAGTATAGTTTGTAGTTTGCTTTTATTTAGCCAGTGAATATTTACTCTTCAATTTAAAGTGTTAATTTTCACGTTACTAGCTGTCAAATTGATTTGGTCTCACCCTTTACAACGCTTTTTAGAAATGTGTTTAAAAAATTTAAAATATAAATATATGTAGTATAGCAAGATTCTAATTTAGGAATATTTTTTCCAAAACTATTAATTATTTTATAGCAAGTGTAATAAAATAAATAAATTATGAATAAAGCTATTTATTATTTTATCTAACCAACTAATTTATGAATATGAATATTTGAATTTCTTCACTAAAATTTTGCTAGATTTTAAAACGCTTAGCTGAACATCAAAATAAAATGACGTGTTAAGTTAGCAGTATCCCCTGAAATGGTAGTGATTATATACATGAGATTATTGAATTAATTGCACACAATAACACAATTGAAGTTTAAGACCTATACATTTAAAAGCGTACGCAATCTAAATTTAATCCAATAGATCTTATATATTTGTAGCTAGTGATTACACATAAAAATTAAAGTAGTATTTTTTATATTATTGCTAAGCCTATAACGATATTATAATAACGGATAACAAAATTCGAAGTAATAATAAAATTAGAAATTATTTGTATAATTTTTTTATTCAGGCCAAAAACTTTAGGATAACCAAATTTATAATCTAGAAGTTTTAATTTGTTTGTATCAAATGGTCTTAGTTAGGTATGTAAAAAAAAAAAAATTATATCTTGTTTTAATATGTAAATGTTTAGTTAGTTATTTGAGTGTATTTCCTAATGGATACACTGGCTTAAAATGGAAACACAATGTAGTTTAATAATGAATAGGATCGGTAGCGTTAATATTTCAGATATTCTGGCTATTGGCATTACAGTAGTTGTTTCATATGGTATGAATGATTAAACCAATATTAACTGGCAGCCATGGTGCTTATGGCCATGAGGTCCCATGTTCAATTACCAACTGGTACCCTAGGTACTTGTCCCTTAAGGAGAATGATCCCAATGGTCACCAGGGTCAGGTTAATTAGGCCGAGTTAGGTTAAGACTGCATCCATCTCCACAACTTCATAATAACTATCATCACATTATCTCATTGTGAGTACATATAGACACCTCCTGTGGGTTACCCTGGGTAACGTTCTGTCACCAGAGAGGCTAATAGTCTACATGTAGACACCTCCGGTGGGTTACCCTGGGTAACGTCAGCAGAGAGGCTAATAGTCTACATGTAGACACCTCCTGTGGGTTACCCTGGGTAACGTTCTGTCACCAAAGAGGCTAATAGTCTACATGTAGACACCTTCGATGGGTTACCCTGGGTAACGTTGTCACCAGAGAGGCTAATAGTCTACATGTAGACACCTCCTGTGGTGTACCCTGGGTAACGTTGTGTCACCAAAGAGGCTAATAGTCTACATGTAGACACCTCCGGTGGGTTACCCTGGGTAACGTTGTCACCAGAGAGGCTAATAGTCTACATGTAGACACCTCCTGTGGTGTACCCTGGGTAACGTTGTCACCAGAGAGGCTAATAGTCTACATGTAGACACCTCCGGTGGGTTACCCTGGGTAACGTTGTTACCAGAGAGGCTAATAGTCTACATGTAGACACCTCCGGTGGGTTACCCTGGGTAACGTTGTTACCAGAGAGGCTAATAGTCTACATGTAGACACCTCCTGTAGTGTACCCTGGGTAACGTTAGCACCAGAGAGGCTAATAGTCTACATGTAGACAACCTCCTGTAGTGTACCCTGGGTAACGTTCTGTCACAAGAGAGGCTAATAGTCAACACATAAGGTGACTCTACCTGAATGGATTGTCTCTCAAGGTCATATAGGACATACGATAAAAAATATATATTAAAAATAATAGTGTAGCTAAAATGCTAAAATTATTAAATTGAATTATGATTGTTGAGACCATGTTAAATGGTAGATGGTGGTATATAAATGATAATAAATAATTTCTTAAGATACAGTAGGTAAAGTTGGCCCCACCCTGCATTATTTATGGCCATATAGCATGATAAAATACAAATTTAATTGCGATCATTTGTTAAATTCAAAGAACAAAATATGTAAACACTTTGGGTAAGTGCTTTTAAATTAGTACTTTACAGGGCGTGGCTGACTTAAAACAATTACTAGTTTACATTGGTTTATATATCGTCTATATTATTAAATTACACAGTAACTACAATAAGTTTTTCAATATAAAGAGTAATTAATATTATATTTCAAATAATGGTTTTTAATTGTATTCTATATCTAAGTGGTTAGAATGGCCAAGCCTTGATATGGACATGTGCTATTGGTTTTCTAGTAGGGACAGCTATCGTGTAATACTTATTGAGAGAACTGGCTGTTTGATATTAGCTTTATTAGGTCATGTTATGGCATAATTTGGATTATTAAGAGTTAAATTTAATACCAATAAATGTATATTCGTTGCAGTTACAACAACAAAGCTTTACTTACTCTTGTGTTCAAGAACGGTTTTATAAACAACGGTTTCCTTAGTCTTGTGGTCTGTGCCATCACTCTCATATTAGACTGAATTGCCCACGATGGGGACGTAGGAAATCAAATTATGGCCAGGTTTTCTGGGGGTGGTTGCTTATAGATTGCTCTACATTCTCCTTACAGGCAAACGTTGGTACACTTCTTCTACATCTGTACTTTTATTCTTATTTGTATTATCATCGTAGCTAGCGAATGAGTTAGCTCAAACGACTACGAAGATGAGGTGGGAAAGTATAGACCGTAATTGTTAGTGGACATATTATTTCAGTTTGATCTGACTAGAGCTTAAATAAGAATAAACCTGCTTCAGTGGCCGCATAGTCTGAGGAGTCACTTCCGTATTGAACTAGACTGCCTATGATAGGGAGGTCGGGGTTTGGATCACAGTTGATTGTACTGAGTGTTGTTTTACAAAGTGATTTTCCAATTTACTTACACGTGAATGCAGGTACACTTCTTCTAAATGAAACCTTCCTCATTCCTAATTCACTAGTGTGATTAGTATATATGTGCATAACCTGAACAGGTAAGTAAGACGAGGGTTTAATTAATAAATTATTTGAAAAATTATTTTGGTCTAATGATATAAGAGCTTTGTTAAAATGTGTTGTCTATTATAAATTTAATGTTCTTCACATGCATCCAATGAATCCAGAGAGTCCTCTTAGACCACATGTGATTATCTTTATTTTTATGTATTTTAAAAACATTTCAGTAAATACATTGTCTTTTTTTATCATTATATGAACATAAATTTAATATTCTTTATCATTTCATACTTAACATTGACCAAAAATTGTTGGTTTTGAAGTGTACGAGATTCCGAGGTTAGTAAAATCAATTTGATTCTAATATTTTCAGTATTGACTTACTGAAAACTAGTAAGATAATATTATAAAAACTGCGTGTTTTAATAATAAAAACATTAAATTAAAGAAGTAGAGTTAATTGAGCTGGAAATATAAAACTCTCTCTGTCAATCCTGATATATGGTTGTGTAATTTACAAGAATGTTCATCAATATAACTATTAAAGTCTGAGCTAAAATTGAATAAGCAATACAGTCAGTTGGTATCGGAACTCCAGACTTGAGCGTTAATAAACACACACAGACAGAGTATCTTTAATAGATAGCCAGCCTTTTGATTATATTTTCATTTACTGTTCCATTAAGTTCAAAATTATTGAAGTTTATATATATCTAGCATGTGAAACGTCAATAATTTCCTAGAACATTAGTTATACTTAGATTTTTTAATATTAAAAAATTATAACTATATTTATCCTTCAAATTTTTAATTTAATTTTTATTAATTTATCAGATCACTTTATTGTTTATAGCATGTTATGAGTAAAGCGTAAACGCAGTGCATCACGGTGCAGTGAATATCATATATATTGAAACCCAAACTCTAAAGTTAGAGGGGTTCAAATACATATACAAACAAAATTAAATGTTATATAAAAAAACAGGAGATTCATCTAATAGAAGTGCGCAGTGTGAATAACTTATTTTTGTGTTATACAAATGCTGGGTACACAACATGTGCCCAGCGCACGCTACTCACTCCTAGAAGTGGAAAATAATACGGTCCACCCTCACTGGATGCCTAATATTACACGAAGAGGACGAAGACTTTGTAAAGAAGGATTTTGGATAATAAACATTACTTAGCCTAGGAATAATATGACGTAACTAAAATAGTAAATGATTTCAAGTCTTAAGTGCATTCAGGTTTAACTTATGACAATTTTTATTATAGAACAATGGATATATTTTGAAAGAATCTTCCTCCTAGATACAATAGTAGTCAAATGACCTTGACTAAGCTCAACAATAATAATCGATATCATTCAAAAGAAAAAATATTTAATAAACATTTACTCTCTTTTCTTATTCTAATATTTTATTAAATACCATGAAATAATTATGTGCATATACTATCAACGCATGGCATCATTAACTTTGAGTAAGACAATCTCTAATATTATAGAATATGTCTGCAATATAACACATTTCTATATTCGTTGTGAAAATACAACATCCTCGTTAAATGTTTTAAAGTTCCTTGTTTATACCTAAATAACAATAATACGCAAAAAGTTACTAAATTGCGAATGTACAGGAATACTCTAGTTATCTAACCTTCCTCAGTAAATCATTACTTAGCTAGTCCAGAAACACACTTACAAGTACGATAAATAAAAGTAAAAGTATATGTATTCCTGACAAGCATAAAGCATAACTTTCCTTACATTAAAATTTGACATCATGTTCTAAAAGAACTTTCCCACATAAATATTTACTAAATTCATATTTGAAACGCCATTCTCAAGCGACCTAAATACAGTTAAATTGATTTGTATTACAGTCAAACATTAATCACATTTGAAAAGTACTGACCTAACGTAATAAACAACATTCCCACATTAATATACACTACGCTAATATAGCAACACAGCTCCCAAGCTAAATAAATAAGAATTAAATTGACTGTTCTGCAAAAGAACAAAGATGTATACCAGAACTAAATAATTACATTAAAAAAAGGAATGACTGAAATGGAATTTTGAATAGTTTATAATATTTAGAGTTTACGCCGAATAAGAATTTCATCTTACATTATATTAATATGTCCGGGAAGCCTCCTGCTTCGTCCTACATTGTCCAAGCCTAATCCAAGAGTAGTCTTTCACTTTACAGACGGTTCCTTATATGGAGCACACTCGTCGAACAATCGAGAAGGAATTAAAAAAAGGTGGGGATCACTGAGGTAAACACACGAAAAGGGGAAATGCGCATGGCACTAGAAACGTCGATTTTGTTCTGGCAATGAGTGGCAGCTACCATCCCTTTCTAACATGTTCTTGTTGTTGATGTTGGGTGGAATTGAGCAGGGTGGTGGTCTCTAGCGGTGAGACGCGGCACTTGGCTCGGCGATGATAGTTGTTCGCGGGGCGTATTTGTTGTTGGACATGTTATGAAGTCGAGGTGCCTGGCCTGGTCGGTGAGATTGGGTAAGTGTATTATGATTGACTTGCCCATTTTGTTTACCTGGAGCATAAATGCTACTATATATATATATATATACATATATATATACCTCCTGTAAACTAAAAAAGTAAATACTGTGAACTTCTCCAAAAAGTCGCAAGGAGGGATCTATACAACATATTAACCCCAAGGAGAGATCTATGCAACATCATAACCCCAAGGAAGGATCTATATACAACTACTTGAGCCCAAGGAGAGATCTGTGCAACATCTTAACCCCAAGAAGGGATCTATACAACATCTTAACCCCAAGGAAGGATCTATACAATATATTAACACCAAGGAGGGATCTATACAACATCTTAACACCAAGGAAAGATCTATACAACATGTTAACACCAAGGAGGGATCTATACAACATATTAACCCCAAGGAATGATCTATACAACATCATAGCCCCAAGGAGTGATCTATACAACCCTTTAACCCAAAGGAGGGATCTATACAACATTTTAACCCAAAGGAGGGATCGTTACAACATTTTAACCCAAAGGAGGGATCTATACAACTCTTTGACCCCAAGGAGGGATATATATACAACTCCTTAACCCAAAGGAGGGATCTATGCAACATCATAACCTCAAGGAAGGATCTATATACAACTCCTTGACCCCAAGGAGAGATCTATGCAACATTTTAACACCAAGGAGGGATCTATACAACCCTTTAACACCAAGGAAGGATCTATACATCATATTATCCCCAAGGAATGATCTATACAACATCATAGCCCCAAGGAGTGATCCATACAACCCTTTAACCCAAAGGAGGGATCTATACAACATTTTAACCCAAAGGAGGGATCGTTACAACATATTAACCTCATGGAATGATCTATACAACATATTAACCCCAAGGAAGGATCTATATACAACTCCTTGACCCCAAGGAGAGATCTATGCAACATCATAACCTCAAGGTAGGATCTATATACAACTCCTTGACCCCAAGGAGAGATCTATGCAACATTTTAACACCAAGGAGGGATCTATACAACTCTTTGACCCCAAGGAGGGATATATATACAACTCCTTAACCTAAAGGAGGGATCTATAAAACATCATAGCCCCAAGGAGTGATCTATACAACCCTTTAACCCAAAGGAGGGATCTATACAACATTTTAACCCAAAGGAATGATCAATACAACATCATAGCCCCAAGGAGTGATCTATACAACCCTTTAACCCAAAGGAGGGATCTATACAACAATTTAACCCAAAGGAGGGATCTATACAGCATTTTAACCCAAAGGAGGGATATATACAACATCAAAGCCCCAAGGAGGGATATATACAACATTTTAACCCAAAGGAGGGATCTATACAACATTTTAACCCAAAGGAGGGATCTATACAACAAATTAACCCAAAGGAGGGATCTATACAACATTTTAACCCAAAAGAGGGATCTATACAACATTTTAACCCAAAGGAGGGATCTATAAAACATTTTAACCCAAAGGAGGGATATATACAACATATTAACCCAGATGAGGGATCTATACAACATATTAACCCAAAGGAGGGATCTATACAACATTTTAACCCAAAGGAGGTATCTATACAACATTTTAACCCAAAGGAAGGATCTATGCAACATCATAACTCCAAGGAAGGATCTATATACAACTCCTTGACCCCAAGGAGAGATCTATGCAACATAATAACCCCAAGGAGGGTTCTATACAACACTTTAACCCCAAGGAGGGTTCTATACAACCCTTTACCCCAAAGAAGGGATCTATACAACATATTAATCCAAAAGAGGGATCTATACAACATTTTAACCCAAAGGAATGATCTATACAACATTTTAACCCAAAGGAAGGAGCTATGCAACATCATAACCCCAAGGAAGGATCTATATACAACTCCTTGACCCCAAGGAGAGATCTATGCAACATAATAACCCCAAGAAGGGTTCTATACAACCCTTTAACCCCAAGGAGGGTTCTATACAACATATTGTCCCCAAGGAGGGATCTATACAACATCTTGACCCCAAGGAGGGATATATACAACATCTTGTCCCCAAGGAGGGATCTATACAACATCTTGTCCCCAAGGAGGGATCTATACAACATCTTGACCCCAAGGAGGGATCTATACAACATCTTGACCCCAAGGAGGGATCTATACAACATCTTGACCCCAAGAAGGGATCTATACAACATCATAGCCCCAAGGAGGGATCTATACAACCCTTTAACCCAAAGGAGGGATCTATACAACATCTTGACCCCAAGGAGGGATCTATACAACATCTTGACCGCAAGGAGGGATCTATACAACATCTTGTCCTCAAGGAGGGATCTATACAACATCTTGTCCCTCAAGGAGGGATCTATACAACATCTTGTCCCCAAGGAGGGATCTATACAACATCTTGACCCCAAGGAGGGATCTATACAACATATTGTCCCCAAGGAGGGATCTATACAACATCTTGACCCCAAGGAGGGATCTATACTAACTTTTCCCCCAAGGGTGGGGTCCGTTCACCAATTGGATTCATCCTAGTTATTTCATAATAAAATTATTTTATAAAGATCAGCTAATAATATCCCACTTGTATATAGCTTTAACTTGGCAATAAAAGTGTTCTCCCATAGTAAATACATACCGGTGATAGCGAGTAGTTCTTGAAATAAGTCCAAGCATGGCGTGTTAGTTATTATATTAATACGAATTTTCGTCAAGTCTTTGCTAAGAATACTAAATGTTGATTGACGTAATACCTCTACAAAGGAAGTATTTTTAAGAGACGGGGATTTGAGAGCTTAATCCTGAAAAATGTACCTGTACACACTATTGGCTTTACATGCTGGTAGACTAACAACTATCTTAACGACAATCCTACAATATTGTTTTAGTGTGTAAACTATATTATTTGGCGTGTTACCGAAAAATGGATTTGTACGTGAGTCCTTATTAATGTGGTTTAAATCTACACTGTAACGATATTGTAAACCCGACCACATGTTTCGGTCTCTCTAGAGTTGCGGCGTCGTTGCCTTGAAGTATTGGGTTTGGAGATCCTGTGGGCGCTCTTATCTCAGGGTCTCAACTGGAGTACTCCCGTGTGTCTCCGTGGTCCAGCTTGGGCTTCACGAGGGTGGTCTTCTCGGGAACTTGCAGGGACTGTTTTCCTTGACAGAAGGTCCGTGGTTGCTGGCTCTACTACAGTCCAACATTGCTCGAGTCTTGGGAAACCATGCATCAACTTCTCTGGTTCGCTGACCAGGTTGGACCTCTACAAACTTGATTCTGTTATGATGCGCTTTGTACCAATCTTCTGGCACTCCACGTAAGTAGATCTATGTTGCTGTTGTTGCTATCTCACACTTTGGTATTAATATTAACAGGAAAATTCATTTTTATTTCTCCTTAAGCCATGGATAATATTTTTAAGAAAATGAAAACTTTGATAATGCATTTCATGTTTCATCATTTTTTAATTCTTGCCAAAATAAATTTTATTTACTAAAACTAAATCAAATCTTCTTAATATGATGTTATCCGAAACAACTTTTATCATAGCATCAAATCAAATATTCGACATCTACCTTTTTCCAGAACAATAACATAAAATTAGTTTTGCTGGGAATTTAAAATGAAAGCTTTTAATTCCCCTTCTGAAACCAGTTGAATTGATGTGTAAATATATCATCCAAATTCTTCACGTAGATTATTTATTTTAAAATTAACAATAAAATTTGTTTAATATGTAACATATATATTTTATTGTTTGATATTAATCAGAAATGTTTATGTCTATTCACTTCACGTGAATGTTAATTTAAATGATTTTAAACCACAGTAAAAAAAATTACAAGGTAAGCTAAAACTAACCAAATAATTTAATATATAGTTGATCAAGGCTTCCTTATAGTTATTTTTGATATGTTACAACTTGTCCTTCGGGACATAGATTTTAATCTAGTCTAAGATAAACTTAAATAGGCTTTTTACAACAGTGATCCACGTATAGGGGTAAAATAGCACTATAATTATTATGGATATTACAGATAAACAAAATTTACACCTTTGAATATTTGGACATTGGAAATACTTTTCAAATATCAAACTAATGTGGTTGTATTTACTTAGAAAAACTCGATTTACTACGAAATGTATAGCAATATATTCCTGGGAAAATTGTTTGCTTTTATTTTGTTCTAGCATACAAATTGTAAATGTGTCCTAATTTTTAAACTTAAAATTTAAAACTATAAGGAATATATTTAATATATTGTATTTCTCACCTTACATTAATAAGTTAGTATTTTTCTTTTGTTGTATCAGCTTACCTGAAAACAAAGAGAAATCAGTAATTACACATCTGAATGTATACTTTTTGAAAGTGTACAAGTTATTGTTAGTTAAAAATTAAATTACTTTCGATCAAGTTCATTATTATATTATTTGTAGTTATGCTAATATTGTAATTGCTCCACTTTGTGAACATATGTATATAATACTCAAAATTTATTTCAAATCTTATTTAAATCACTATAGCATAGATTTATATTCTCATAGACATAATTAAACTTAATACTTGTATTCTAATTTTACATTTAGATGCTTGGGTAGCATTAAGATTCATAAAAAACATAATTAGTTGTAGTAGGGAACAATATATATTCTAATTAGAATATATATTGTTCCTTACTACAACTAATTATATTTTTTTATGAATTAATACTTGTAGGTAGTTAATATGTAATATATATGTGTGTGTGTGTGTGTGTGTGAGTACTTTAACACTCTATGTTGGCAGACACTCTGGACCTCTCTTTATAAGGTGGAAGGGATAAATAATAGTTTCAAGGAACAATAACTAAATGTTGGGAGAGTGAACACGATTTCCAATAAAACCATCTGTTTTCATGTGTCTAGGAATTGAACCCCTACTTCTCTAGCCCATGGAAGCCATACTAGATGAGACAGCTCACAGAGCAAGGTGAATATTAAAAGTTTTAATATAATATTCTACACCTTAAGTTATATTATTGTATTACATATTTATAGTATAGAGTGTATTGTTCTACTAACTAATTTTAGTAATACTTAATTTGAGTTAGTCATAGCATAAGTTTTGAACAACATAATATTTTTATTTATAATTTGATTACTATGATAAATAGTAATTACTGTTTAAATTTCCTTGACAAGAACTACTTCTCGTGCTGGATAATTATGTATTTTTCAACCGACACCGGTTATGTATTTAACTAAAGATAAGTGACAGAATCTCAATGAACGGCAACTATAAGAAATTAAAGTTATTAAATAATAAAATCAAAATCTGTTAATGATACATTTTACATACTTTTTTAAAATTGGATTCTACATTTCATAAACATATTTTTGAGAAGATGGGGCCCAGATAGATATTGCATTTTAAGGTGTAAACTAATAAATATAATAGAATGTTTTAATTTTTAATATGGAATTAATTTTTTGTATGCCTCAGAAAGCAGTAAGTTTAAACTAATTTTATTTTTTAACTATAGTTTTTGTTGATATTTATAATATTATAAATTTTAAACATATACATTATCTTCAATATCATATAATATTATATATTTTATATTCTGTTGAAAGCAAACTGAATTTGACACATCCTTAGGAGGAACTGTCTTCTGAATGACGTCATAGAGGGAAAAGTTCAGGGAAAGAGGACCCTAGGAGGAATAAGGATTAAAATACTTGATGACTTCAAGGAAAGAAGATTCTGGAAGCTGAAGGATGAGGCAGAGAATGTAGTACATTGGCGGTCTAAATTTACTGAAAAAAAAGGACAATCAATATGACAGAACACCTAATAATAATATTTTAGATAGAAAATTAATTAGTCCTGTCCAAAAGAACAATTTTGTCAAATATTTATAGTTTTATATTTTAAGTTATTTATAGTGACCATAAAGCCATTGTTAATATTTATAATGAATCTTTAAAAAATACATATAAAACTTACTTTATTTAGAAACAACATTATCATATTGGCACCGATATTTTACATAGCCAAATTTCCAAAACCATTTGGGGATTTTGTGTTGGCGGCATTATTCAATTAATTTAAATATATTGTATCAATGTTATATTTAATGTTCTGAAATTTGTACATATTATTTGTGAAATCAATAACTCTTAGTCTAGTTTAATGATAAAACATTAGTATAAGACTGAAAATATTAATAATTCTTTCTTTTTAAAATGTAATATTTAAATGAAAAAGCATTGAATAGTAAGGTTTTTAATTGTTTAGTTGTTTTTCAGACCAAAATAAATTGGATATGCTAAATGGTTTTTATGGGTATTTTTAATTTGGGACGAATATGATGTTATGCATTTTAATGTCAAGTAAATGATTAATGAAAATACCAAATTTAATATCCCCATTCATCAAGGCATATGTTAACATAAGAAGATAACATAAGAACTAAACAGTTTACAAATCCGTCCCAAAGAATATGGCATTCTGATATTCTAAGCCCACTGCCATTTCTTTCTGTAAAACGAACGGCCGGCCGCCAATTGAAACCCTCGTTGGTCGCAATGTTTCTATTTCGAGGAATGGGATCAATAAATTGTATTTAAAACACGCTGCCCAGAGTGCAGTACTCTCGGTCGATACGACCTCAAAACAATCCATACTGGAGAAAACCGGATACAGTAACAAATAAACATACACTCGATAAACCGTACAAGGATCTTCAAGTGACTTCAAGAATCATAATATTATGGTTCACGCACTTAATGATGATGTGTGTTTAATTTGTGGCTTTCAGAATAGCAATTTGTGGGATATTAACCAGTAGTAAAAACATTAAAATACATAAATAATAACAAAATAATGTTGACGCTTCGTATAAACCACTAAGCACTAGGAATAGTTATTGTATTAAATATAAAAACTACCTTAGCCTAAGTTTAAAATATAAATATAAACGAAACAACAGATTGTAACTACTACCATTTATTTTCATTTTCCATCATTAAATAATACTAGTAAGCAGTCAAGTCCTATAACAAGCTATTATCGAAAATACCACTTGGAATACAAAATAAATAAATTGTGCAGCACGATCGTATTTTTTTTTACAAATAATCATTAAAGCTTGGAATAATTTTTTCAATAGTAAGCTATTTGTAACCTAACCTAAACTGATTTACATTTATAAAAATAAAAACATAATATTACGTGTTATAAATAAAATCTACTTCCATATACCAACTAAAGGGCATTAAAGGTCATTTTCTAAATATTAGGCTATACATTTTCTAAAATCTATTGTGAGTAAACCAACCTTAAATTCATTTATTTAGTAAAAAATAACTAACAATGTTTATTTTCATGTAAAATAGGTTTTAAGTACCAATATTAATCAAAATTGTTAAAGTTTACAAAAATAAGGAAATAAATTTAATATTACATTAAAAAGTAGCTTGATATTTATGTAAACATCTTTACGTAAAACTAGCTCTAGTCTATATAAAGTTAAATCAGTTAACACTTGATAACTAATATCACATTTATTGTGAATAAATTAGTTAAAAAGAATGTATAAATTTGATTATAAACAATATGAGATTATAAATTATTATATAAATAATGGCTGTAAATTTCTACTAGCCTGTAGTTACATAATTACAAATTTCCCATATGATTTGAAAGATTACAACATGATGAATACATTGGAATTGAAAGGTAATCTGGGTTTTTAAATTGACTGTGTTTATTTAATGAAGTTAAAGAACATATATGAAGCGAGAAAATGATAACGCTAGCAAATGATAAAAGATGACAGTTAAAATTGATAACATATAACACTTTAAAATATATGGCTTGGAATTTATCGTTACTAATAAACAAGAATTAATGAAAATAAAGAAAACTTGTTAAAAGTTATTTAAACATACACTTGCATACGTAGATCCAGAACAATTATTATAATAAAGTGTTTAACTAAAATTGTGTAAAGTTTAGTGTTAAATACTTTCATGTAAAAATAGGGTTGGTGTTCCTATTTTTTAATTTATAAGCACACATTATATTTTAAATAGACCAGTGACATAATACCAGTTAAATAATTTTAAAATCAAAACAATTATTGATTAAATAGATGTCTTTATTAGTTTGAACTTAACAGTGAAACGAAAAAAGTTTCAAGGCTTTGAAAATTATATTAAAAAGCAATAACAACACAAATAAAGCAAATAATAGAAAAAAATCCCTGGGAAAATCAATTTAAAATAACAAACTATTTAATGTATCAATATATTTATTATTATAACAGATATAATTTTGAAATATATAATATGTTTTAAATATTTCTATACAATAATGATTATTTAAAAAGTAATAATAATATTATAGTTTAAATTAAAACAAGGACGATATATCTATTCATGAATATATTATTTTATTATATTTGAAATAACAGCTTCTCAAAATAAACACTAATCAGTATATTAGTATTAAGAAAAACAGTATTCAAGTATTTTATACCATTTTATCTTCCTGAAACAAATAGTAAAATAAAAAATTGCTTCCAAGGCCGCATGATCTAAGTCATAACCCTCGCAATAGACTAAGACTGACGATAACTAGTAGATCATAGTTCTAATTCTTGTCTAGTGTACTTATCGTGGATTTTACTAGATGTACTTCCACTCTTCCTCCAGGCAAATACGAGTACACTTCCTCTACATTCATCCTTCCTCTTACCTTACACATGAGTGTACTTAGTAAATATGCGTGTTAATCGAAAGTGTAGTTAGGTCATGGTAAATGATTAAAACACCTGTCTCAAGTGAATACTGATAATTATTGTAGATTGGTCAAGCTCACAATAAAGAACAAATGAGTAGATAAATATGTTCGTCAAATAGAGTTGCTATATAACACTCTTTTTTTATCTTTTTTATATTTACGATACGTCAATTAATTAAGAAACTATTTATGCAATTTAACATCAATAAACTATAATAGTTAAGTGTATGATTTATGTACGATGTCAAACCCAGGAAACACAAATCAAGCGACTATTACCAACGAGCATGACTATGAAAACTGGATGAAACTATTTTAAAGAAGAGCTCAATGTGACAAGAGACCGCTTGTGCCTCAGCTATTTAGAGCAGACTGACAACTTAATGTACTGATGGTAAAGGCATTAAGGGCTAATTCTCTGCGTCCAGTAAGAAACCTGTCTGGCTATCAAGTATTATATTGTAGTCCAAACAAGATGCATTTTTAAATATTCTCTTGATAAAAAATGGTGATAAACTTATCTTAAGTAATGTACAGTAAATTCGAAACTTAAATATGTATATATTAAAGTTATATAATTCAAAGTGAAATAATCATAATATAGGTTTTTCAAATGATACAACTACTTAAATAATATCCATAAGACTTTTATAATAATAATAATAATTATTATAATTATATATATTATTACTATAATTATATATATATATACAGAAAGAGAGAGAGAGATTTTCTATAAAAATATATATGGATGAAAAAATATAAAGAAAGAACAAAGTTGGGAGAGATAGTATATGCTATATGCTGCTATGTTCGGAAACCCACAGCCCAAACTGCACATATATTGTTGGAACCAAAAGTAATGGAAATCTCTATTATCCTACATCCAGAAAACTATGCTAATACCATTAAATCGTGCTCCAAGTTTGGGCGTGCAGCACCGGGATAGCAAAGATGTTAAGGCATGCGTGTACAAGCGGTTGCATAGGAGATAGGCGCACGGTACTGCACATGTAACAATGGCAAGCACTTTCTGTGATGTAGGAACGTTAATGATGATCCTTAGAACGTATTCCCATTTCTAGATAGACTGGTGTGTTAGAATTGTGGTATGTTCTGTCACCGTGCTCCAAGATGTCGAGGTGTGTAGTGACACGCGCCTAGCTCCTATGCAACTTGTTGTACACGTATGCTTGAATATCTTTGCTCTCCCGGTGCTGTGCGACTAAGCTTTGGACACATTTTAATGGTACTAGCATAGTTTTCTGGATGTAAGTGTTCAGGGATCTTGTGTTACTTTTTGGCTACACAAGCGATATGTGTAGTTTGGGCTATTATTTTCCGAACACACTGTGTATACAGATATATAGAGAAATATACCAAGACTGCTATTAGATGCGAAGCACTTATAATAGTGTATTTATCATTCAGTGTATAAATATATGTATTTATACAAATATAAATGCATAAATAATTATATAAATGGCATGTTAGATAGAGAGTAGAATACCCCTCAACAGTTGAAACCCAGGCATAATGGGATTTGTTCCATTATATGTTTGACCATTGCAGCCTGTAGTAAAATATAAATTGAATTGCATACCTTAAACTAACCGTACAGAAATAGGTCAATTTATTTTGTATATATAAAAAAAATAATCAATAACAAATACCTAGAGGTTTGCTATGAGAATCAAAAATAAACAACAAATACTATCCCTTATTTAGTTAATCATTTTATTTTTTTGAAAATAGCCAAACCATTTTTTATGGCTTTTCCAATGTGTATGTGCATCAAAATGTCTGAAAAATGTCACATTTTGACAATTAAAATTAAGGATTTTTTTAATGTTTCGATTCTTGTTAAAAACTAACGCGATCAAAACAAATGTAAATAATTCTGTGATTCGACGAAAAAATAACATTTTATTTATTAGAAAACATCAGTGATTTTTTTTTTATAAAATATAGGTGCTTTCGATTATAAATGCAGGAAAAAGGAAAAATGCGTTAAAAACTGTTACGATAGGCAAAATTTTCTCAAAATTATATATCCAATATAAAGACCTTTGATTAAGGTTGATCTTAGAAAGATCTTAGATCTACAGATTTTCAAACAGATACAATGTTTAATATTTAAATCTTAATCAATAATGGTTAACAAGATGGACTTATCTTTCACTGTACTGTACATCCAGAGACAGACATTATTGCTTGGTTAAGTCTATAATTACTTCTCACTACCAGTTCCTGAGGTCAGCAGGGGAAAATATTATCATAAAAAGGTCCAACACAAATACATTGAAGAATTAAGACAATCTTCAACGGGACCATTTAGACTCAAACTCTCTTCTAGATCTTTTTAAATGAATAGCACCACAAGAATGTTTTAAAACATGCCATTGAAAACATAATTATTATCTATAATTTGGAAACATATTTCACCAAAGAGTTGTTAATAATTTAATGATCGTATTTATAGACTCCCATTACTTTCATACGGGAACATGTAGACATGAAGGTTCATTTAAACCTAAGATTTATAAATAATAGTAACAATACAAGGTGTACGTACACTTCTTGTTTGACTTGCATTGTCATTATTCAAACACGAACAAAGACAGAGAATTTTTTACATCAATATCTTTCCAATTCTTACTGGTATGGATGCTCTTTAATTTATATGAAATTCAAAATTTTATATCCTATATTTTAATATTTTCAAATAAATTTTTTACATATTTTCAAATAAATAGATTACGCTATCATTAATATATCAATTTGGATTTCAAGGTAAAGGAATGTAGTTATTTCATAAAGGTTTTGAGTTTAAAATTTAACTAATCTCATTAATTAACATGTGTTGTTCAAGTAAAAACTTAATTAGCAATTTTTTTTGTGGTAAATCATTTATAATCTCAGTTACAAAATAGTAATAAGTACTATACGTATATATTATAAAAATGAGTATCCATCAATATACTGTATTCAGATTACAATATTTCTCAAAGAAATATTAATTTGTGATATGTTTGGATCAACAAAAACAAATCTTTCTTTGCCTATAATAATGCATTATACAGTATGTTCGGAAACTTATGTCACAAACTGCACATACAGTTAGCTTGAACCAAAAGTAATATAAAATATAAACACATACATCCAGAAAACTATGCTAATACCATTACATTGTGTTCATAGTTTCGGCGTAGAGCACCGGGAGAGCAAAGCTGTTCAAGCATGCGTGTACAGCTAGTTGTATAAGAGTTAGGCGCGTGTCACTACACACCTCGACATCTTGGAGCACGGTGACAGAACATACCACAATTCTAGTAAACAACACACCAGTCCATCCATAAGTATGAATACGTTCTAAGGGTCATACATCACAGAAAGTGTTTTCCATTATTACATGTGTAGTACCACGCACCTAGCTAATATGCAACTTGTTGTACACGCATGCTTGACAGCTTTGCTCTTCAGGCACTCTACGTCGAAACTTTGAACACAATTTAACGGTATTATGATTGTTTTCTGGATGTAAGTGTACAGGGATTTTGTTTTACTTTTGGTGCCAACAAACAATAAGTACAGTTTGGGATATGAGTTTCTGAACAACCTATATATAAAATTTTAGTATATATTCGTGTATAGTACATATAATATTTAGAACCAATAATATATTTAATTAATTAATTATGTTGCATATTATGTTGTAATAATAAATTTTACAACGCTATATTAATAAAACTAATAACCCCTATTTTATAAAGTAGTATTTTAAATATGATAAATGTGATGATTGTAAAAGCCAAATAAACGATAACCCACTCCCAATATGTATAGCAAGACGATGCTAATGCCTTTGTCAATAACTAAAGTTCTTATGAATTATTTTACAAAATTATAAAGTATCTTGTTCATTTCCCGGCAGTATCAATAAATTAGTACCCCGTATTATATGGCATATATTATGTGAACCTAAATAGCAATAATTACTTTGTTCGTCTATGAATCCCATGCCTGTATGATCTAATATATATTAATAAAGTAGAACATCCCCTCATAAATAGTAATAAAATACGTGATAGCATCTCTCCTGCCCTATATAGCGTCCATGAAGAGGCCACTCTTGAATTTACGACGCTATTCCAAGTCCCATTTTGGCGCCATTGGTACACATTGCCCTATTTAATAGAGTCGAATGCGAACTACCTCTATGATACTCTGCTATCTCATGTTCTTGATTATAACTTATTACTGTCATAAAATAACCCCACGGGCATTTTGCTTTTATTTACATTATACTTTTCCAGTTAATTAAAACAATTATTTGTAGGTTATGCTTTGAGCTAAAATATAATTGATATAGGCCTAGCTATAAATATGTATATAGATTTAATGCTTTAAGTACTCAATTATGTTTACAATGCACCACAGGCCATATCAGGACTACATTTCTGGAGGGATACAGCCGTCCAAATGCCATCAGAAAAGAAAATATTTTGAAAACTAAGTGTCTCTATAGGCTATTTAAGGTATATTTTTATAATTAAGTTCGGGGATCTAAGTTCTAGGATTTGGTTAACATTTAGAAATGTGAAGAGTTTTTCCTCTCTACAAGTCTGAAAATTAACAATGAACATTTATTTAAAAAAGGTAAAGTTTGATTACATAGCAGGGACGAAGGTATATCTAATATCCAAATTAGAGGAAAGGAGTTTCCCCTTTCCCCATAGAATAAATTGGTCACCCTCCAGATTCATTTCACTCCTCCCTTATCCTTTCGAGTATGATACGATTATATTATTATTATTATTATTATTATTATTAGCACCGCGTCTTATTACCCGTTAGAGTTATACGCACTTATGCTAATGTGTAATGGTAGGGTGATTGCGAGATGAAATGGAGGACCTACAGTTTAACGTGGGATCCGAACCACGGTGGAGGCCTGGCATTCCCCACATTCACAAGATGTCTTGTCAGAGGTGAAGGAAGGGTTTGGTTATCAGATAAATCTGTGCCAGGACCAAGGATTGAACCCCGGCCACCAGCACAGAAGTTCAACACCTTATCTCTAGACCACCAGGTCACCGATAAGATTATAAATAAACTCAAAATATCTTCTAAATTCATCGGAATAAAAAATTTAAAAATCGGATATGGACAGTTCTAAATATCTTATAAGGCCATTTAAATCTCAAACAAACTTTGAGGAAAGACTGCTTTAAATATATCGTAGAGGAGTATATTTTTCAAAAAATACTTCAAAATAATCAAGCGTTTGCCATCGAGAGAAACAAGTTTCTCAAAATACCTTTTTTTGGATGATCAGCCCTTCTCTCCTACACTAATAAAGTTTCACCGGAATTGACACAACGCGGATAGCTTTAGAGGTTATTTTATATTTCTCTAATAAAGTCGGAGGTTTTAAAAAACAATTGAGCTTGGAGAAAAGGATGGGTCACCCATGCCTACATTATATTCAAAAAAGGGCATTTCCAACTTGAGAGACATAGAACATGTTTGGAGGAGTAAAGGGCATAGGTAGTAAAGCCGCTCTTCAAACCACTTGGTCTGCAGGTCACACTCAGTTATCTGCCGCGCTCGTATTTGCTAGCTCGTATTAATATCTGTAAGACAACCTTAATAATAGTAATGTGTTATCAATTTTGACCTAAAACCAATTTGTTTGTATTAACTAAAAGACTCTTTCTGCAAATCACAAAATTGTTTTGTTCTTTTACTCAACACAGATTTAAAAAACAAAATTTATAATTTGGAATAAGTATACCAGTTTTACCTATAATATAACAAACCAACATTAGTGTACACTACACATTAAATTAGAAAAACTTACATAATTCAAACAACACTGTTTTATATTGTGCTCCCATCTTCAGGCATACAGTTCTCAAACTAAAATATTTTTTTATGTTTTCACAGACCACAAGAACTATAGTTTGTTGGAACTGGTAGTTAAGTCTGATTACTACCCCATCTTTTTCTATCTTTGCCCTCTTGTACTTATTATTGTACTTTGTAGACTTATTTGCAACGTGTTCCAGGAACATTTTTACAGCCATTACTGTTTCCAGACTGTGGCCTAAGTCAATTTTCTATTCAAGCCATATATTTTCCATTAATGGCTTTCTAGGCCTATCACATACCTTATAATATAACTTAAGACTTCTTTTTATTCAGTGTTTACAGGCCTGGTAATTTACAAACTTTAAATCCGGGTCGTTTTTCCACAAACAAATTTCTTTACCTTTACAATTACAATATGAATCTCATTTTAACATTATTACACAGATTCTGGATCTTAATTTAATAGAGATTCAACTATACCTAGATCCATTTGATCCACCCCGGGTATATTACCACCCCAGTACCCTCACCCTCTGGGCCCTCCACAGTGCCCGGGATTTCACTCCCGAGTCCGCCAAGCACCCAGCAGAGGCGATCATCCCCATATCCCCCATCTGGGGAGGCGCCCAGCGAAGTTGGTGCCCCACCTACCTTTTAGCCACCCCACTTCCGTTTTTACCATTCCTTCCACCCTTGGCAATTGAATTTCCTAATCTAGCCCTACCTAGTTCCCCCTGTCCCTAATTTAGCTATTATTACTAATATACTAAGCTAAACTAAGCTAAATAAAATATTTTATTCCCATTCCTGCCGGGGAACTCCATCACCTCGATGGCACCAAAGGGCTAAATGGAAGTCGCCTTGCTCTATCTTGAATCTGAGCGCTCATCACCCACAATCCACCTCTCTTGTTTCCAAGATGGTGGATCATACGGTGCAGGGAGCCCCTCAGAGTTCATATTTACTCTCCTAACATTTACACATACGACTGTATAACTGTCCTGCGTTCCTCCAGACACTCAGTCGTACTGGAATCCAGTTCCCAGGGATCGGACTTGCTCCTCTTGGCATCTAAATGTATATCTCAGCAAGGGTAGTTTCAGCTTATCCCCCTTTAACAATCCTTTTGCCTACTCCCTCCCCGCTGAGGCCACACTAGTGTCCGTGTCGTTGTCATCTTCTTCGTCATTGTCATTGTCGACGTACTGTCTTATTCATCCTTGTGCCTCTTTAATTATATCTATGTAGGTGGTCTTTGTTCTATCTGACGCTTCCAGTGCAATCAAGTCCAAGAGTTTCCAATAGATCGGGTCTCTCAGTACTTCGCCTACTAATCTTCCCTGGATCTCTCTCTGGTAGTTCCTCCTTGCTTCTAGTGTAAGGACACACTCAAGCAACACATGTTCAGGGGTTCCCTCCTCACCACATTCACAACTCCTAAACTCTATTAGTCCCAGCTTCGTTAGAGGTGCCAGGCACGGTCCCTTCCCCGTGATGAAGAGGACAAGACCCCGATATGGCTGGAGGTTTTTATTCTATAGTCTCTCAACCACATTTGGGAACAATTGATAAGTCCTCCTACCTGTCCCACTTCTCTTCCAGCGTCTCTGCCACTCCTCTAACCGGGCTATTTCCACCTCTCCAGATGTTGTCACATCGGGTGTGGTGAGGAGTTTCACCCTCTCCATGTTTCACTTCTCTCCCAGCGTCCCTGCCACTCCTCTAACCGGGCTATTTCCACCTCTCCAGATGTTGTCACATCGGGTGTGGTGAGGAGTTTCACCCTCTCCATGTTTCACTTCTCTCCCAGCGTCCCTGCCACTCCTCTAACCGGGCTATTTCCACCTCTCCAGATGTTGTCACATCGGGTGTGGTGAGGAGTTTCACCCTCTCCATGTTTCACTTCTTTATCCAGTACGTCACCACTTTCTTCCTTACAAGGAGGTCCAACGGCCACACACCTATGCCCACACTCAGGGAATCTGTTACTAGAGTCCGGTAGGCTCCCGTCAGCCTCAGTAATATGTTCCTCAGTAGTCCTTGAATCACCTTAGCCTTAACGACATTGGTTAGTCTGTGAGCCCAGATGCACGCCCCATAGCTCACAATGGAGAGAAGGATCGTCTGATGGTACGTCCTTATTATCCACACAGGCAGATAAAGCCGCCTCTGTCCCATACTTATAATTTTGTTCATCACTGACAGGGTTTTCCCCATAGCTTCCTCCATGTGTGCCATGAAGTTTCTGTTCTCATCAAGGGTCACTCTCAGGTATCTGACTGTATGACTTCTTCTTATAGATTTCCTACCTACCTTTATGGTCGGATCCCTAGCCAATCTACCCTTGAACAGCATGAAGGTCGTCTTCGCCGGTGCCGTTTTTACACCAGGTGTCAAGTTCTTCAAGCACCTGGTTACTTTTTTCCCTCTAAGTTCCTTCTCGAGTACCCTTCTATTACTATTAGAAGGTCGTCTGCGAAGGCAACCACACCCTGCGTCTCCGGTATCCACTCCAACAAGTACAACACTGGTTCCAGGCTGACATCCCAATAGATCGGGCCACATACCAACTTAAGAGTAGGACAAGCACAACATCCATCCCCCAGCCGTTAATTTATCCATGGGAAAGGGTAAAACCACATTACACCGATCATAAATTGTTCGGCCATGCCGGAAATCGAACCAGGGAGCCCTAGCTGAGTGGACAGACCTGCAACCCAGACCTATATAGTAGTGAGGGCTGTCTCAGTTGTAGGGGGGAAATACTGGCGTGACGTCACAGTTCAGACACTACTCGCGACCACATGCTACAACTCCATGTGTCCCTTCATTAATATGCCAAATCGTGATGTTTGCTAATATCGTTTTAAAGTATCCTATATAGTTTAAATTTGTTGTTTTGTAGACGTGTGCTGTTGCGGAGGTTAGTGATATAGATATTATGTTGCTGCTTTCTTTCATTTTAACTGTGTAAAGAACAAGAATGAGCTGCTGTGAACAAATAATTCCCCCAAAACAAAAAACTGGGAGTCAGCGTTGTTTATTACACGATACCAAGGGACCGTATAAAGCTACGGCTACACTAGGCCGGTCCGTACCGCGCCGAATGTGAAGGAAGGATTGAAATGATGCGCACGCGCGGCACTCCCGCAAAGTGTTGTGTAGAGCCATGGGACGTTATTGAAACGAGAATATGCTGTATTGGGAGAGATCGACCTCCGCCATAAAACGTAGCTAAGTGGCGGCTCTTTATCAAATAATGTTGATTGAAACAAATCATATTATGATGGGAAAGTTTTAAGGAAACCGCACAGTTCTCGATCTTTCTAATAACCCGTTCAGTTATTGCCATTTTTGTTATTTTAGTTTTACTAATCCCACAATTTTTTTAATTAAGTAATTGAAGAATGTCTTGTCTTCTCTGTTGTAATAATAATACTATTACAACACATTAAATTATAGAACCTACCTGAAACATTTATTTTGTTTCCAATTGCTTTCCAAATGGTTAATCCCCGCACATTGTTCATATATCTAGAGTCTGATTGGTCAAAGAGTTCTTGTATCCTTGTATATAAATGATAAGTGTCTCGTCATCCATTTTATTAAACTGCACTTAATATTTAAATGGTAAAAAAGCGAACAAACTTAACTAACAGCTCACCACAATGATCCAGCGTGCGCTGTTTCGCGGTTGCTATGACAACACAGTTCGGAAACTACCGAATATTTACGGAGACGCTCGACGTCCACGATATTCGGGAGCAAGTGACTACACTGGGTGCGGATGAATACTCTCTCGACCATTCCTCCGAGCCTGTGTGGTGTGGACCGGCGTAGTGTTGCCGTAGCTTTGTTTGCAAGCTTTGGATAACCAAGTGTAAGTAATGAGACGCAGTTAATTGTAAATATTCTCACGTGTGTAGCGGCAATTGTCCTACCTCTGGGTATGAGTATGACATGAACAATTGTTTAGTAGGTTTACCACTAAGAAAAATACTAGAAACAACTATTGTACCATTTTTTAATCTAACCAGTCAGACGGAACAAAATGAAATTGAAATTGGATTTTCTTGCAGAAGAACGGTTTAATGTTAAATCTACTCATTTAGCTGCTTTGGAAATCATTGATCATCCAAGTCCTAAAAAAACACGCGTTGAAATAAACGAAAGTGATAAGCAATTCCTTACTCCTTGAAGAAGATGATATTGTTGAATGTGATGACTGTGTAAGCTATGGGCATTTGACTGAAGAAAATAAAAACTAAGGGAAACTGTAGATTCTTTCCCAGTTGAATTCATTTAAAAATATGTAAAATAAAGTATAAAAAAATCTGCTTGATAAATTAAAGCCATTTCATACGAGTTAAGAAACATGTTGGTGGGACAACTGAATTAAAACGAGAACTATATTAATAAAACGTAAATATGAAGAAAAATGTCGAGTAACTAAATGTGTCGCAAAACTTTTAACACATACAAAAATAAAATCATTGGCCTGTAAGGGAAAGATTATTCAATGGACAAGTAAAGATAGTTTACGTTCATTTATAATAATAGCCTGATCCCGTAAAGCGTATGACTTTTGGAGGGAAAGACTTGTATTCCATTTTCCTTCTTCAGCGTGGTTGGAATTCGAGTTCAAGGCGAGTTCAAGACCATTTTTGAATCACTTCATGTCGAGGGAAACTCGTACAAGAGAAATAAAGGTGTAATCAAAGAACTTAAAAAATACTATCTAATACATTTCCTAATATAGTCCTATGTACATAAGCCATTCATGTTTATGCAAGAATTAAAACATTCATTAGAATTATTAATGTGAATATGTATATAAATATGTGTGTGTGAGTATCTATAAGCAATGTAAGCGGAGGGTTGCAATGAAAGCTAAAACATTATACAATCTAAGAAATTTTAAAATTTAGGTCTTAATATTATTTATATAACTCTTTTTTTTACCAGAGATTTACTCAAATAGACTATACTAATCATTTTTATTGTTAGCTACTTTTAGTTTCGAATAGGAAATAATTGTTTTTTGTACTACACTATACTCGTTCAAATAATTTTAAACTAATTTGGTTTAGATCTAGTTTTAAAACAAAAATATATAACGTACTTTAAATAAATAAATGATAATATGTGTGAGGTATGAGTGAAATTAATACATGTTTGTAATGGTATTCTCAAGTAAGTACCTAAGTATAATTATTTTGGATATAACGATTGTTGTGTTTAAGTTTTATTTAAAACTAAACCTAACAACATTTTCAATAAGTCTTCTACACAATGTTTCATATGCCAAAAACAGTTTAATTTGTTTTAGATGTGAATGTTACTAAAGTTTTGAAATTAAATCAATAATTGAAACTATTCCTTTTTTATTATTTATTTTAAAATAATTAGTGAATTATTTTTTTACTCTGTATGCATTGGTTTATTGTTGTGTTACTTACGTACTTATGTTTCTGTATTACTACAGTATTAACAAATATATTAAGATTATGACCCGAATAAAATATAAGTTGAAATTCTTGTAAATTTAATGATCGCTTGTGTTGACTTCACTAAAGTTTACTACATTGTGTAGTGGTTAATTTTACCAGTTTAAATATTAATATACTTAAGAATGGAATAGTACGAAAGTACAATCTGCAATCTTTTTTTTTTTAGTTACAGCGTATTTAAAATTAATAAGTTGGAGTTATCAAGCATCAATGTATTCAACATAACCGTATATTTCCTAATAAGTTTGATAGCATATACACAGATAGTGTATTAAGAGTTGTGTATGTAGCCACGCGATACAGCGGTCAGAGCAATGACGTCACGTCTTGTGTAGGTGACCACGTCTCCAGCCGGAGGGACAGCCTCGCCTTGTAGCCACGCGATACAGCGGTCAGAGCAATGACGTCACGTCTTGTGTAGGTGACCACGTCTCCAGCCGAAGGGACAGCCTCGCCTGCTACCTACTGAGCTGCGAGATTTGTTCTCGGAACTAACATTCAAATAGTTTTCAAATTAATAATATTCTTGTTTTATAATCCAAGCGACACAACTCCAACCACAGTGCTCCCCACATTCACTAACACTTTATTTCCAATATTGTTTCTTATTACACCCCGATCTGCTAACTCATTAATGAACACAATCATAAGCAGCCGGTATTTTCTAATGTTCTCTATCTCGTCTCACAAATATCGCGAGCTCTCAGTAAATGTACATTACAAGATAAAAACTGGAGGAGCTCTGTGTGGTGTACCATAATATTTATTTTAACTTATGATGGACTTTTCGAATGCCTATTAAAAAAAGATAAAAAATCATTTTAAAATATATATTAAATAAATCAAAATATCAACATTGTTTAACTTATAGTAACCTAATTACAATTGTGTTAAAATTGTTTTTTACTGAAATCTTGTTTAAAATTTATTTATGATAAACTAGGAACATTTGAGAAAGTATCTACTATGGTGCAGTACTGTTTATTTATATACACTAAAACAAATTAAAATAATATATATCTCTTAAATTTGTTTTCAAATTCGATTTAAAAAAATAATAACTTATTTGGTGATCAAATAGTCTAGGACACTTTTCTTGCAATATTCTGTACTGTTTATGACAGGGAGATCGGGGTTCTGATCCTGGTTTGGTTTACTGAGGTTGGTTTTTACAATAGTGTCTTCCACATTCTTTCCACGTGAACGCGGGTACATTTCCTATAAATATAGCCTTCATAATCCCTAAAACTACTATCGTAATTAGTACATAAGAGAATAATCCAAATGGGTGCTAAAATAAAAAGTATTTTATAATTCAAATATATTAAAATATAAGAATAAAACTTGGTGGGAAGGAACTAATTGAGCAAGGAGTCACATAGTCACAATTACAGAGTCACAGTCACAGAGTCACAGTCACAGAGTCACAGTCACAGAGTCACAGAGTCACAGTCACAGAGTCACAGTCACAGACACAGAGTCACAGTCACAGAGTCACAGTTACAGAGTCACAGTCACAGAGTCACAGAGTCACAGTCACAGACACAGAGTCACAGTCACAGAGTCAGAGTCACAGTCACAGAGTCACAGAGTCACAGTCACAGAGTCACAGTCACAGAGTCACTGTCACAGAGTCATAGTCACAGAGTCACAGAGTCACAGTCACAGAGTCACAGTCACAGAGTCACAGTCACAGTCATAGAGTCACAGCCACAGAGTCAGAGTCACAGTCACAGAGTCATAGAGTCACAGTTACAGAGTCACAGAGTCACAGTCACAGAGTCATAGTCACAGAGTCACAGAGTCACAGTCACAGAGTCACAGTCACAGAGTCACAGTTACAGAGTCACAGAGTCACAGAGTCATAGTCACAGAGTCACAGAGTCACAGTCACAGAGTCACAGTCACAGACACAGAGTCACAGTCACAGAGTCACAGTCAAAGAGTCATAGAGTCACAGAGTCACAGTCACAGAGTCACAGTCACAGAGTCACAGTCACAGAGTCACAGTCACAGAGTCACAGTCACAGAGTCACAGTCACAGAGTCACAGTCACAGAGTCACAGTCACAGAGTCACAGTCACAGAGTCACAGTCACAGAGTCACAGTCACAGAGTCACAGTCACAGAGTCACAGTCACAGAGTCACAGTCACAGAGTCACAGTCACAGAGTCACAGTCACAGAGTCACAGTCACAGAGTCACAGTCACAGAGTCACAGTCACAGAGTCACAGTCACAGAGTCACAGTCACAGAGTCACAGTCACAGAGTCACAGTCACAGAGTCACAGTCACAGAGTCACAGTCACAGAGTCACAGTCACAGAGTCACAGTCACAGAGTCACAGTCACAGAGTCACAGTCACAGAGTCACAGTCACAGAGTCACAGTCACAGAGTCACAGTCACAGAGTCACAGTCACAGAGTCACAGTCACAGAGTCACAGTCACAGAGTCACAGTCACAGAGTCACAGTCACAGAGTCACAGTCACAGAGTCACAGAGTCACAGTTACAGAGTCACAGTCACAGAGTCACAGATTCAGAGTCACAGAGTCACAGAGTCACAGTCACAGAGTCACAGAGTCACAGAGTCACAGTCACAGAGCCACAGAGTCACAGAGTCACAGTCACAGAGTCACAGTCACTGAGTCACAGTCACAGACACAGAGTCACAGAGTCACAGAGTCACAGTCACAGACACAGAGTCACAGTCACAGAGTCACAGAGTCACAGTCACAGACACAGAGTCACAGAGTCACAGTCACAGTCACAGAGTCACAGTCACAGAGTCACAAAGTCACAGTCACAGACACAGAGTCACAGTCACAGTCACAGAGTCACAGTCACAGTCACAGAGTCACAGTCACAGAGTCACAGTCACAGAGTCAAAGTCACAGTCACAGAGTCACAGTCACAGAGTTACAGAGTCACAGTCACAGAGTCACAGTCACAGAGTCAAAGTCACAGTCACAGAGTCACAGAGTCACTGACAAATAAAAGTTTAAGCAAAGAGTCATCTGCTTTTAAAATACCATTAAGAGTTTGAATTTATTTATTTTATAAAAATAAATGGAGTATTTTTACATTTTCGCGTCCAATATTGTTTTACCTTACTAAGATGAAGTTAGTTTATATTGATGTTTTATAGCACAACGTCGCACCCATTTGAGCTGCACGTCTATATACTACACATGCTAATGGTTTTTAGAAATTACGAGGGGTGTATTTAGAGGAAGTGTACTTGCATTTGCGTGGCTGAAGAGTGGAAAACCATTTTTTTTATTCACCCTCAGTACACCCAACCGAGATGGGAACCTTGATCTCCCGGTAATCGGCAGTATAGCCTACAGCGAGAGTAGCACGTCAGACCACGTGATCACCGAGTCGGGGGACAAATTTATATTATTTTATGAATTTAAGCCCTTGATAAATCTACGTTTTTTTTCTTTTAAGGATGATATGTTGATATTTATGAAAACTATAATTATGTTAGTTGTTTATTGTGAGCGGCCGTCAGTGTTTCTAAGGTAGCTCGTATCACTCACGTGAGCTGAACCCGACCTTGAATATTTTGCGTAAAGGTCAGGACCAAACAAACCGTAAGAATAGAAAGATAAGCCTATCAAATATATTTCATCAAAAGACGTGAAACATTCATTGTCGTTCCTTCTTGAAAACGAGTCTTCCATTCTCTTCCCGATTTGACAAGACAAATGTATAAATCAAGATGGGACCAGTCACTGACGCCTCTTCTTGTTTTCGTGGTGGAGGGGATGCCCCACTTTACTTGCCCCTCCCCCCTCCCCTTCTCTATGAATGCTCAGGAAAGTTGTCCCTGGCCTGGTATCGATCAGGTGGGTAGTAATTCGAGAGAGGTCGTTCGTTCATTCGGGTATTTCCGTATTCCCCGACGCGTGACGAAGCAAGGGTGGGCCCAGGGATTTCACATTCCAATTTGTACTACTTTAGAAAGTTATCACGAAAGTGAAAATTGAAACAAACACAACCCATTTTGTTTGTATTTAGACTGGGATATTTTAGACTCATAAACCTGAATTTAATGTAAACCTTTAACCTGGCAGCTCAATATAAAATACTGATCCTATTGACCCTGTTGAGTGTAGGTATATTGTAGTAGTAGTTCCAGCTTCACCGTTAGCATGGTATAATAGTAGACTAATAATAATACTAATAATAATATTAGTACCGTCTTTATTTGGGCAAAGTTGAGGCCAGCGCCTTGCTTTGCACCACCCACTTAATAATAAAGAACAGACATAGTTCAATACCTATGTACTATAAATTAATTTATAATATCTGTACAAAAATATTGCCCACATGCATGATTGTACTTTATGAAAATATTAAAATAAAATAAATTAAGAAAGTTGAACCAAATAAAGGAGAGAGAGAGAAGAGAAAAAAACAATAAAAACCAAAATAATTTTTGTGCACACACTCTCTCTCTCAATAGACTAGAGACCTGGTGACGGGGAGATCTGGGTTAGTATCCCGGTTGGAGGTACTGAACGTAGTATTTCCTAACACGGTTTTCCACTCTCACTCTGAGAGATTACCTATACACTTCCTCCAAATTCAACCTTGCTCACTCCTAGCACATCAATGTAATTATTTGATATGAGTAGAGTCCAAAATGGGAGTAAGATGTAGTCAGTTAAATAGTAATAAAGAAAGTAGTAGTAATTTCAAAGATGACAGCATAAACAAGATGTAGTCGACCTCAATGGTCGCCTCAGGGACCAATAGTCGTGGGTTCTAACCCAGCTGGAATTGATGGACTTTCCTTGAGCGATAAAAATCCTTAGCGCAGCTTCCTTCAGAAGGGAAGTGAAGCCGTCACTCCCGTGTCGATTGCGGCGTGTGTGTGTGTGTGTGTGTGTGTGAGTGTGTGTGT
>CABFOW010003108.1:26041-42249 GCA_902141385.1 Timema californicum | reverse complement strand
AACCTCGATCTCCCCGTCCTCAGCAGTAGAGCTCAACACGACAAGCGCGTTAGCCAACTACGCCACCGAGGTGGGTTTGTACTTTAAACATTCTGTGATATATTACTTTTCAAGCCTTAAATAATTAGCAAGATTTAATTTCAAACATAAAAATAACATTTTTCTTTTAGATTATTTGACTCAAAGGGCCAGTTTCATAGTCAAATTTAGTACGCCTCAAGTACGGCGCTACACTAAGTACAAGACGACACCTACCTAAACCAGAATGGAATTGGCCGTTCTCGCATAGGAAACTGGCCCATTCCATTCTGGTTTAGGTAGGTGTCGTCTTGTACTTAGTGTAGCGCCGCACTTGAGGCGTACTAAATTTGACTATGAAACTGGCCCCAATTCTTGACAAAACCTTCTCCCTTAATTCATGGTTTACGTATGATTGTTATAATTACTAATATAATCCATAAATAACTCTATACTGTATATTTAACTAGTCTTTAGGTCTGTTTACGACAGTTTGGCTATAGTATTAATCAACCTAATAATAATACCTAATAATACCTAATATTCCTAATTTTTTAGTACCAAGTCTTACTACCCGTTTGGGCTGGACGCTCATTCACTAATTACTCTAATGGTTTTAAGGATGAGGAAGGTTATATTTAGAGGAAATGTGCCTGCAAGCCGACCCTCAATCTTCCCGTTATTGCTAGTATTATGTACTGCGAGAGTAGCATCCGAGATCATGTGGCCACCAAAGCGGGTATATTCTTAACTATAGATGCAGGGCAAGTCTGGCTTTGATTGTAAAAATGAAAAACGTATTGTCATTTATTACGTAAGAATGGATAAAATGAGAAAGATATAAATTAATTATACTTTCATTTTAATATATTGAAAATATGGCTCAGTCAGGTTTTGTCCCGTATTCCACATAAGTGTGAACATTTTTAGCATTAATCATTTTGTAAAAATAGAACATCATATTCCACCAAGGGAGATAATATACACTTTTACAGAAACATTGAGTAAACAGGAACGGAACCTTTTTGTCCAACAAAAAGTATAACAATAAATTCTCCCTTTTCAAAGTACCCCAAATATATACATATATATTTCTTATTATATCTCTAAAACGCTTAGTTTGATACAAATATATTTCAAAAAAAAATATGTTTTTAAAAGTAATACAACATTACAATGGTAGGCTATTTCGTATGTCACAGAGTTGCAGAGATAATATCATAATTGAAAAAACATACGCTAATGTAAATTACCCTCAAAGTCATTTTCATGAGAAAATGAAAGTTGCCATTTTGCTTATAATGTTAAACAATTTGTAAATACGAATTTTAATCATAGCCTCTAGAGTATAATTTGAGGAAATTGATTTTATCTATTTTAACCATTCAGTAAACTATCCCCAGAAAATAATAATTGAAAATGTCGCTTTGTTAGGCTGTATTCCTTGTTATATAATAGTGATGTAGTATTGAAAGAAAAGTATCAATACTATACTCATTTAAAGTATCGGAAGAAAAATATCGATACCATACTAAAATCGAAAGAAAAGTTTTGATAACAGTATGTATCAGTATAGAATTTTTAATCTGAAAAAAATATTTTAATCAATAATATCAACTTTCGTATAATATTACTAATGATAATAATAATAATAGTATTTCTATATTTATTAAACACGGAAAATTATAAATATTTAATCATATTATATATGTATATTTAGGTCTAGCGGGTCTATGTTATGTGTTGGACTTTGGAAGGTATAATATATATTATAAAGGGTTTTACCATACCCGCTTTCAAAATGTCTATGAAAATGTAGCTGTTGAAAAGTTATTTAATATCTAAATATAACTGGTAATTTATCTTTTCAATCTATTTTGTACACTTCTTTAACTATAGTAAACATTTAATCCAAGAATAAGGGGAGATAAAAAAAGTTTTTTCTTTCGATATCTATTCAATAGCGGAGTGTGAGTACTAATATCAGTAAAAGTATCGAGTAAAAATACTAGTATCTAAAGGAAAATATTGTTATTAGTAAAACATAGATATTTTTCTCACATCCCTGGTTTATACTCTTTAGCCCCAGCTCAGACTGGAATGGAACCGTGTGGTATCGAGCTGTGTTGAGATCTTTATAATAGTTCTCACGAATCGTGGCGGTTCAATCGTCCACGTGATCTCCGTTGACTGACCGCAAGAAACTCAATCCTGCGTCTTATCCGCACAGCTCTAGTTCTTTGAATTAACTAGAGGCAGTTTTGTTGGCACGCGGACTCCTGTGGTTTGGACGTAGAAAGATAGTTCATTGAATTAGATATAGATAGTTCTGTTGGCACGCGGACTCCTGTGGTTTGGACGTAGGAAGATAGTTCTTTGAATTAGATATAGATAGTTCTGTTGGCACGCGGACTCCTGTGGTTTGGACGTAGGAAGATAGTTCTTTGAATTAACTAGAGGCAGTTCTGTTGGCACACGGACTCCTGTGGTTTGGACGTAAAAAGAGGAGTAAATGATTGAGCACTTCGATGCAGGACTTTGTACCCACGAGGTGGAGAAATGTATAAACACAGGCCGTATTTACACATTGCCAAATAATTTTCAACTTCTATACAATTTCCAAATTTTATGTTGTCTAAACAGGTCCGACACCTAAAGTACCTACTCGAGTGTTTCAGTCTCCTTCCAGTTGTTCCGTTCCGGGTGTATTACTCCCCCGGTACCCTCCTCCGCTTATTACCCCATCAGACATGGTTTCTCATCCCATCCCGACGGTGCACCCAGTGGCGGTGAGCATCCCCCTATCTGCCACCTGGGGAGGCACCCCATCAGAGTTGGTGCTCCGTCTACTCTTAAGCCCAAACCACATTCTTTCTTGTCTTTCCCCTATTTCTACATACCCTGAAATTGTTTCTCCTAGCCTACCCATCCTATTACCCTCCCTTCTCTATTCCTATCCTATTCTAGTCTCATCATAGTCTTACAGTTAACTAATCTAAACAAATTATTACACTCCAGAAACATCCGACGCCCCGATGGTACAAGGGGGGTGCTGAGCAGCCACCTATCGCCATCTTGACGCAGAGCCCTTACAAGACCTGATAATACAAGGGGGGTGCTGAGCAGCCACCTATCGCCATCTTGACGCAGAGCCCTTACAAGACCTGACCCTACTCTTTTTGATTCCAAGAAGAAGGATCTGCAGTCACAGGGTTCCCCCCTGCGTTCTATTTCTTTCCTAATCTTTCTCCAATGTTTGTCTGGAATGATGATCCTTCGGATTACCAGGGCTACCTCAGTAATCCTCCGGGTCCATCAGCCGAACTGTTATCCCAGTCCTACAAAGCTATGTGTTGGCCACTTCCCGGCATCTCTCCTGGGTCCTCATGAAAGGTTGTATATCAGTATTTCCGCAAAAACAACCTTCTTCTTCCACTATTCGCTCCCCGCTGAGACATCACCTGTGTCCGTCTCATTCCCGCTTTCCGTGTTTCTGTCCTCGTCCATGTCACTGTCCTCGTCACTGTCTCCCCCCCCTTCCCTTCCTTCTCTAGTCCTCCGTCTGTTTAGCCTCTGTCCCAGTCCTCGTCTCTCTCTCAGTTCCCTTATATATTCCGCCTTGGCTCTTTCTGAAGCTTCTGTTGCTAGCTTGTCTAGGAACCTCCAATGGGCGGGATCTCTCAGGATATCACCCACCAGTCTCCCATGCACTTCCTGCTGGTTAGGTCTTCTTATCTCCAGCGTACGGGCACATTCCAACACAACGTGTTTCGGGGTACCCACCTCACCGCATTCACACAGACCAGATTCGACCAATCCCATCTTCCTTAAGGATTCTGGGTATGGCCCCTTCCCCATAATGAAATGGACCAGACCCGGGGATGGTTCCAGATGTACATTATCAATCCTTTCAACCAGATTGGGAAAGTGTTGATAAGCCCTTCTACCAGTTTCACTGCCCTCCCAGCGTCTCTGCCATTCCCTCAACAGAGCAATCTCTGTGTCTTCGGATGTTTCCACTTCAGGTGAGGTAAGTATCCTAACTTTCTCCCAGTTATTCTTCTTTTTCCAGTACCCAATTGCTTTCTTCTTAACCAGAAGGTCCAACGGCCACACACCTAGCGCAACACACAGTGCATCTGTCGCCAGTGTCAGATAGGCATCCACATGTCTCAGGAGGACGTTCCTCTGTATACTCTGGACAGCTCTAGCTGGAACGACGTTGTTCAGTCTGTGCACCCAGACGCACGTTCCATAGCCAACAATAGAAATGATATGTCTTTATTATCCACATGGGCAGGTGGAACCTCCTCTGTTCAATGCTTATAATGTTATTCATAGCCCGATCTACCCTTCCCATCACTTCCTCTATATGCGCCGTGAAGTTTCGATTATCATCGAAAGTGGCTCCCAGGTATCTAACCGTTTGTCTCCTTCTAAAGTTCTTACCCTCGACCTTTATTGCAGGTTTATGCATCAATTTCCCCCTGAATAGCATAAATGTCGTATTCGCCGTTGCCATCTTTAGTTTGATATGGAATGTGAAAATTACTCCCACAAAATAATTAAAAATAGGATTAGCAGCAATTGGTGTAAATTCTTTCAACTTTTGAGGCTAATAAATTGGTGATGCGTGATCGTGTCCATAATACTCGATACACATCAGCTTCGGTGGCCACAAGTTCAAAGGCTTAGATCAGTGTATGATTCCTGTTCGGGTTTACTGTTATTGTCTTTTTTTCAAAAATTGTTTTCCACTCTCACCTTACTTAAACACGGGTGAACTTCCTTTAAATTCAACCTTATTCCTTCTTAGCTCTTCAGACTCATCAGTACAGCTGTGTATAGCCCGAACAGGTAGTAAGACGAGGCGCAAAAAAGCCAGAACACATTGCTTCTTCGACCTTCCTATTTCAACTTTGATCACGCACTTCACAGAATCCGCACTTATTTAGCGACCACTGAAGAGCTGACAATCTCCATGCAGATCAAACCGTGCGGATGAATCCGGTCTATCTGAATGTAGCCTAGGTGTGCAAAGTTTTGTCTTTCTGATTCATTTAGGTGCTTGTGGAGGTGAGGAGAAACACGCAGACAATAATGTTGAGATTATGTAGAGATCTTATTGAAACTCGCATTGGATGGATTTCGTACTCATCAAGACTCGTAAGAAGATGGGAATGATGAGATTATAGAGATCTTATTGAAACTCGCATTGGATGGATTTCGTACTCATCAAGGATCGTGAGAAGATGGGAATGATGAGGTTTGAGTCCTTGACTTTTGCACTGGGGGTGAATTATACTAAATGAATTCCTACTCTCCCTTTACAAAGATATGAGTAAATCGTGAATAAGCTCTATATTCACTATACCTACCTTAAAGTAAACTTAATTTAAAATGCATTAACCCCGGATGGAATGTAAGACACAGTGAATTTTTTAAAGAACCATCTTATCAAGCTTATTAATTGTACACCTTTGCTGTTTATTATTATTATTATTATTTTCGAACCAACAGGCACAAATACTTTCATGTTATGTATTCGCTTTGGATCCTCTTAAAGTGAGATGGAATAAAAAGTGAACTATTGAAAGTATTATTATTTTTATAGCATAAAGGACTATTTTCCGATAATAAATCAATTATTTATTAAGTAAATTCGTTTTGTTTGACTTGCTACACATAGTAATATCGCCATTTATTTGAATATAGGCCATAAACATATTGAATATTTTAGAAAAACATTTTAATCTATTAAAAATACTCATTTAATTCCTTGATTCCCTTTACAAATATTAAGAACTGTTGATCAATGTGTAGAAAGTCAAACTAAGCGTATTATTTACTAAAGCAATGGTTTAGCAATTGTGTAGGAAAATTTTGTAAATACTTATAGTTTATATGCTTATCTCGCGTTCCCTCGCATGCAATCATATATACCTTCTCTCTGATTCGTTCAGAAGTGTTTGTTCTATCATAATATCCTCGAGTATAGATGCACGGACGTAAGACTCAAGGAAGAAGAAGAAAAGCAATTAAAGAGAATGGGCTAATGGTGACGTCATCAGAACAAGGAAAAGATTCTGTTTGCTGCGTTTTGACGGTGTTGAGGGAAAACCAAGAACTGGAAGTGTGTTGTAAGGGGACTCCCCCTATGAGAGAATAAGACGCGAGACAAGGAAACCTTACAATAGTCATCCAGCTTAGAAGACGTTAGCTTTGTTACATCGTCAAGTAAGCGGGGGGACGGGGGGGCTCTCTAAAAAGATTCCAAACCTAATTCACTAACAGTTTGTTTCAAACAAGATTTGGTTGAACGATAAGTCGTAAAAAAAACAGCGGCTGAATGGAAGTGAATAAAGTTCTGTCTTGAACATGTAATCGGCGCGGAGTACGAGCTTTTGGCATCAGGGCAACTTCGTTGACTTTATTTTATAATAAATAGTAAGTTGTGTTTTGAACATCTAAAATGAGGCTTTGAAAACAAATTATAATATATCGACACAAAATGTGTAACTTCAAAGTGTAAAGTATGTGACGTAATTAGTGAGCCATTTTACAAGTATTTTATTAGTAAGAACAACAGATCTACGTTATTGAGTTGGTAATTTTATATTCACAGAGTATAAAAAGGTATATTTAAATCAACAATTGAATGTAAAAAGAACAACAATTAATATAATAATATGAAGCATTAAAATATTGTAGATTTACTGCAAAATCTGGTCTATAAACAAAATATGTAACTAACGGGGTGAACTCAAATCTGAAAGAGGACCCAGAGGTGCCCTTTTAAATGCGGGAATGAGCTTGGATAGTGTTTAGAACAGATATAGAGAGTTGATGGTCTCAACACTTGTTTTTATACTATACACGGTGTCTAAAAACATGATTTACCGTATCAAGAGCTCCCGTAACAAGATATCCCGTAATACGATCTCTCGTAACAAGATATATCGTAACAATATCTCCCATATCAAGATCTCCCGTAACATGATCTCCCGTAACAAGATATCCCGTAACAAGATCTCCCGTAACAAGATCTCCCATATCAAGATCTTCCGTAACAAGATCTCCCATTACAGGATCTCCCGTAACAGTATGTAACGTAACAATATCTCTCGTAACAAGATCTCCCGTAACAAGATCTCCCTTAACAAGATCTCCCGTAATAAGATATCTCGTAACAATATCTCCCGTAACAAGATCTCCCATATCAAGATCTCATGTAACAAGATATCCCGTAACAAGATGCCCGTAACAAGATCTCCCATTACAGGATCTCCCGTAACAATATCTCCCGTAACAAGATCTACCATATCAAGATCTCCTGTAACAAGATATCCCGTAACAAGATCTCCCGTAACAAGATCTCCCATTACAGGATCTCCCGTAACAGTATGTAACGTAACAATATCTCTCGTAACAAGATCTCCCCCTATATTCCAGACAAGATTAATAACATAACCTACCTAATCTCTCCTAAACCATCCTAATATAGTCTAATTTGACCTAACCAAACTAACCTAACATAGCCTAACCTAGTCTAACCTAGTCCATGCTAACCTCTAAATATCATTCTAACAAATCCTCCAAAGATAAATGGTATTTGTCATTATTCTTGGCTAGGACAATGTCACATGTATTTTTGATCAATAAATTAACAAGTTTACAAAAGGTTTATTTAATGTAATCTTTTCTTATAATTGACTAAAATGTGTCTGTCATTGAGTCATTTTCGTAAATAGAAAAAAACAGATGGTCCACCTTATTTTTATACTGCCAGAACACGATCTTTTCTTTAGCAGCCACGACATGAATATCACTGAGCGATATTATTTTAATGCCATAACTCATTGTGGCTCTTTTAAGGTAACCAGAACGCACAGTTTCTTGTGATGGCGGTTTCTCTAATACCATAATGTGTTCAAGTAGCTATTTTTTGCTCATTAAGCCTTTTAGGTTTTGAGTTTGACATGTGTACCACACCCTTAATCCATCCGGCCTCGTATGGCGTGTCAGATGAAGACAAATTCATTGCGAGTCTAAAGCCTTCTACTTATAACCCTTGCTGAAGGCTTCTTGGTAACGTAGGGTTTAAAAAAATGTGTTTTATAGAAATTGTAAATTTAACACGTTTCTCCTTTATAGTAGAAAACTATTAGTTTTTTTTAAATAATGACAGACCTATTATATAACACTTCACATTAGCCTTAAAATATTAGTGAAGGATTACCTTGGACATGAAACGACTCCTGAATAAATAAGTGTATAACACTGATGTACTAATCAAAAGTCCGGGTTCGATTCTTATGGTCAAGTCTCATTAATTTTCTCTTTATAAAGGATAATTCTCACACCAGCGAGTGGAGGGACACACGTAAAAAAAATTTAATTTTCCAGGAGAAGGAGAAATCTAAAAAGAAAAATAGTTGTGAAATAGTGAATAGCTATTTAATATTGGAAAATTATATAATGGTAATAAAGTGAACCGTACTTTTATAAAATTTATTAATAGTGTTTTGATTGTTTTTGGTCACTATGGTTACATCACAAAGCAGATTAGAGTAAAAATTTGGAATGAAGTCACTTTTCTTAATCAACTAAATTTACTAATCTAGATAATCAAATATAACCCTCTTTATAATAGTTATGTCACTTTTTTACTTACATTAGGGTATTGATTAATATCTGTAACCTTTTTCGTCGTAGTTACGTAACTGTTATCTATCATGTTAGTTTATCATTTCTTATTTAAGATTCGTTTAACTTTAGATCGTTACTTTTATGTTTCATCATTACTATTTATTTCTTATTTGTGAAAATCTAAGATACAGTGCTACCATTAAATTTTCAATAGCTTTCTTCTACTTTCTTACCCTTTTTAACCTTCGTCCTTAAAATGTTCATTATTATTATTATTATTATTATTATTATTATTATTATTATTAGCACTGCGTATTAATACCCGTTCGGGTTATACACACTTACGCTAATGTGTAATGGTAGGGTGATTGTGAGATGAAATGAAGGACGTACAGTTTAATGTGGAATCCGAACCACGGTGGATGCCTGGCATTCCCCACATTCACAAGATGTCTTGTCAGAGGTGAAGGAATTAAATCTTTGCCGCGACCGAGGATTGAACCCCGGCCACCAGCATAGAAGTCTGACACCTTACCCCTAGACCGCCAGGTCACCAGAATATTCATTATATATATATATATATATATATATATATGTGTGTGTGTGTTTTATTCTGTGCTTCTTTAACTTCGTTCATTACATTGTTATAAGCAATGCAGAGGTCAGATCGATTCTTATTGGAGGTAAAGAAAGATATTTTAAAATTCTGTTTAAGAATTCTAGAATACATATTAAGATTTGCATAAGGACCGCCGCAATCAATCCTTTTTATAATCACTGAATGGATCATAAAGGTTTCTTCCACTTTCTATGTACTCTCTTCTGGTTAGCGCTCGTAGATAAGGGCTCTCTATCCTAAAGATTTTATTGATATGATTAAGAACTCCATCTTTTAGAGTAGAATACACTTTTAGGTGGTTTTCACGTTTCTTTTTAAGATTTTAATGAATAAAACAATTTTTTTCATCCAAGAATGTCCTAATATGTCGTCCTTTGATGTAGAGAGTTGACTTAAAAAATTGCAAACTTGTAGATTTTTTCCATCAATTACAAGATAGAAAGCATGATTGGTTTGGAGTCTACTTATTTAATTTATTATAATGATAAGCAACACAAACTTTGATAACGCCTCAGTAAAATAATTTTTGCTTAATTTTTCACCGATAATTCTGGTTTGCAAACAGATTTTTAGCTTTTTTTCCCCTTACGTATAGTAATATTCTCAAATTCTACATCATCTAACTTTTTGTTTGTAACTTTTTGTTCGTTAGTCGTGCGTGTTCAAGTTCTGATTCTGATGATCTTAATGATTCTTCTGAGCATTTAGGATTTAGATGATGGGTCATTAAAATTGGGATATACGTCTAAATCGTGGAATTGAATTCAACAAATATTCTTCATCTGGCAATTCATTTTGATCTCGGGAGCTTTTAACCTGAGGTAGCCTTAGTAGCATTGCATAACCTCCCCAATTGTACCATGTGGAATGTGTTCCTTGATTTGTTTGTTCATTGCGTTATTCTACCTTTCTCATGTATGAATAATTATTCACCTTTTTTGTTTCTTTTTTCTGTACTATTTACTTCTATAATCAATTCCCTTTTGGCCTCAGTTTTAGTAGTTAGGTATGTTTCTCTGTCAAATTTAGTTTTCTTACTTCTATTCTCGAGTCAATCATTTCCGTCAGTCTATTTTACACTTACATTCTAGTAATTAAATATTTTTCTATCAATGTTGAGTTCCGTTTCATTCAAATGTTCAAAGTAAGGTTTATTTTTAATATTAACTTTTTACCTTCTTTGCATCTTTCTTCCTTCCATTCTTACTTTTACCTTAGTTTTTTTTTATCCTGCCTTTGATCCCACAACCTTTTCAAACTCAAAGCTGCTTCTACCAATTTCCCTGCTCCTGACATCATAGTAAACGCAACAAATTCGATTTTTTTTTTAGATTTAGTTTTTAAACTTTTGGAAGTTATGTTTGATCCAGTTAGGTTTTAAAAAAATAAACAAGCAGACATGTTCGTTTTCAAAACAAGAATCTCAAGGGGTTTCATTGAAAAAGTGCTGAAGCAAGAAAAAAAACAGGATTGGGAAAAAAATTGCCAAGATTTTACTTAATTATTTTAAAGACAAAATTATGAAAAGGGATACAAAACAAAAATAACATTACATAACACATAGTTTACTTAAAAGGAATATTGAATCAGGAAAAGTGACACAATTCAAAATAAGACAGTACAGTGTTTTCTTTCAGAGATGACGTAGATTAAGAAAAGTGACACTTTCTACATTAAGACATTATAAAGTTTCACTTTCTTAATCGACGTCATCTCTGAAAGAAAACACTGTACTGTCTTATTTTGAATTGTGTCATTATTCCTGATACAATATTTCTTTTAAGTAAGCTATGTAGTATGCACCGTTATTTTTTGATTTGTGTCTTTTTTTCCGCAGGGGTGGGATCTATTACCCTGATTGAACCCTCCAATTCTTTATAAATTATATGTATAATGTTAGACACCCAACAAAATATGTAACATCCATCTTTCTTTTAACAATCACTGACATCATTATTAAACTTGATTTCGTCACCCGAGAATGCAAGTGTTCTATCTCCAAAATGGTTAAATTTGAGATATTTGGTGTATACGTTTATTTAGAATGCATATGATCCACCTGTGGTGAAATTGAGACTATTAAATAATTACTTAAGAAGATACAAGCTCGAGTTGTCTTGTAGTAACATTGGTTTTATACACAAGGTCAAACTTCAATGCTCTTTAACACAAAAGTGAAAAATTGGACATAGAACACTTGCATTCTCGGGTGACGATTTAGTGATTGAAGTATAAATAAACTATGTAATAATTTTAAAATAAATACATTTATTAGACTTTAGTAAAAATAAAATTCAAAATATGCTTAAATTTTCTTGTAAAATGATGTATTTTAATGAAATAGTTAGCTATGAGATGGAATTTTTTAAAGCAATGGTGTAAATACTGGTTATTGTTCATACTTGGGAAGAGAAAACAATAGTAGCTTATGGATAACCATATACAACTTAATACTACCTGGTTTTTATTGGCCAAATATAATATATTCTCTTTTTAATGTATATGTTGAAACTAATAAACCTTTCAATTCATGATATATATATCTATATAAACTAGAAAAAAATTTAATTAACCATATGTAATTAAATATTGTATTTATAAACAATAAATTACTGAACTAAATAAATGTAATTTAATTAAAATTGGGGATATATATATTTTTTAATATTCGTGTGTTCAATTATTAGTAAGTAAGCTCAATTATCTGGTTATTTACTAATACACTCTACAAATTGTATTCTCTGGAAATATTTAAATGCTTCACATACCAGTTCTTGCAATAAATGGCTTCAAATTAAGTTAAAAAAGAACTTTCTTGTAGGTAACAACTATAATAATTGCCAGCCGAAATAATCTTGAAACACAGAAGACCTAAGTAGCTGAGAATTTTCTGGAAGGTAGCCTCGAACCTAAAGGGGTGAAGAAATACATATTTTGTGACAGCAATTACCCAGGGGGCTCCCAAAATTGGGGTGGGTGGGCGGAAGATCCATCAAAACAAAGTCAAAATAAACTCAAAGTCTATCAGAACTAGGAAGCTGAAAAATAGCAGGCAGGTAGGCCCTAACCTTAAACGTTGTAGGAATACGAGGTGGCAAAATATTCTTATGAGGGGTCCCAACATGTTTTAAACAGGGGCCTACCATAAATTACGAAAAATTAAGGGCAGCAAATGTTGCTTATAATGAAATATTCAAATGCGGAACAGTTTAACACTTCCATTAGATTAAATATTTAATCTACTATAGATTCTAGAGAGTCAGATATTTAGGGTCATTAAATAGGCCTAATAATCCCCAATCGCAATCATTGTCCAACAAATTCCAATGGGACACATTACACGCCCAGATATGAATCTATTGATTTTTTGAACAACATTATGCTAGTAAATATAACAATAACTAGTAAACATCTAGTGAAATGGAATACGTTTTCATCCGAAACAAATTCAATATAATTATAGCGGTTGGTTTTCCCTTCTTTATATATATTGTATTATTTCAAAGCCTCTTCTTTTGATTGTTCTAGTTAAATGGAAGAGTTTCTGGTGTCACTTAAGTTGAGACTCACTGGTATACGGAGGCAAACAACTTCTCTTTGTCAATTCTAGAAACTGAAGCATATCACCTTTAGACACAGCAAGTGTGTGTTGGTCGGAATAGGTTTAGCGTTCCATCTCTTATAATGTTCTCAGTAACAGAAAATAATACAACTAGATTTGGCTGCGTGTTGTACTAATGCTGGGACATTATTTAATATAAACCAATAGGTGGTTTTACTTAAATTTCAAATATTCCTTCCTTGATTTCAAAAGATACTAAAATAAAATGATCTTGTTAACAATAAAAGACAACATTTTAACTCTTACAATATAATAATGTGGCCGAATGAAATATTATAAATACCTCTGGCGTAAAAGTAGTTTGTTTTTTGAACATATATATAAATAGAATGTTCAAAAAACAAACTACTTTTACGCCAGAGGTATTTATAATATTTCATTCGGCCACATTATTATATTGTAAGAGTTAAAATGTTGTCTTTTATTGTTAACAAGATCATTTTATTTTAGTATCTTTTGAAATCAAGGAAGGAATATTTGAAATTTAAGTAAAACCACCTATTGGTTTATATTAAATAATGTCCCAGCATTAGTACAACACGCAGCCAAATCTAGTTGTATTATTTTCTGTTACTGAGAACATTATAAGAGATGGAACGCTAAACCTATTCCGACCAACACACACTTGCTGTGTCTAAAGGTGATATGCTTCAGTTTCTAGAATTGACAAAGAGAAGTTGTTTGCCTCCGTATACCAGTGAGTCTCAACTTAAGTGACACCAGAAACTCTTCCATTTAACTAGAACAATCAAAAGAAGAGGCTTTGAAATAATACCACGAGGACAAAAAGAAGGAAAGATGAATTAAACGTCCATTTAAATCTAAATAGGTCATATTTGATACATTTTACATTCACAAAAGGTACTGTAAATGTACATTTTTAAATTATGATAAACCATGGCCATATTTAAGCTCACGAACATAGATTAGAGATGTTTTAATATTTTTAATCCCTTTTCCCTTTAGGTAAATTTTCTAATTACTTTCTACCTTGGCTTTATTTTCAGTGGCTATATATAAATAACTTATTTATTATAGTTATATTGGAAGAACCAATTCTTGAAATGTTAATTTGGTATATTAAAGAACAAAGGTAGTGTTCATAAAGGTTGATAACATCCTAAGCGATTCCGAATAGACTTCCAGTGTGGGAAGAATTAGGTTGCTTGTAAGCTGTAACATTATAATACTGAAAAGTTACAATAACTATTTAAAATATGTTTAATACTCATTTGTTATTATTTTATTTTTTGTTTACAGACCATAAAGAAAAAATAATTTTTTAACATATTTTCAACTAAATATTTACAAAGTAGATATTATACTTTTAAATAATAATAATAATAATAATAATAATATTTAGCACCGCGTCTTACTACCCGTTCGGGTTATACGCTTTAAGTACTAATTACGCTAATGGATTAGGAATTGGGAAAGTTGAATGAGAGGAAGTGAACTCGAATTCACGTGGAGAGGGAGTGGAAAACCATTTAGGAAAAACTACCCCAAGTTCATCCGACCGAGATTCGAACCTTGACCTCACCGTTTTCAGTGGTCAAGCTCAACATGACTAGCGCGTTAGCCAACTACGCCATCGAAGCGGGTAGTTATACTTTTAAAATTCACAAAATATATAATATAATTTAATCAGTTTTACAAGTAATTGTCATAATATTCACGTTACCTACGTGATTAATGTGTTGGATTCAAATGAAATTATTTTCTACTGCACTTGAAAGTTAACATTATTAAACATGTGTTTATATTGTTGCATAAGTTTATAAATTTGAAAATATTAATGCATTTCAATTGACTTATACATTTTAGGTATTTAAATATGTGGTTATGAGAAATTAATAACATTAACATACTTATTATTAGTTTAACCAACATATATTCTAGTTATATAAAATACCAACCAATACATTGAAATTCTACATTATAGTGTACGTTTTTATGGGAAGATATGTTAGATGACTATACTATTTAGATAAATGCTCCCTAAATAAATTATATTTTGATGAAATTAGTCTGCAATTATTAGGTTTCTTCGTAAAATATAGAAGAGTCATAAAGTATACAACCCATAACTAGCTACAGACTTATTTTTTAATTTTTCTCAAGAATTTTTAAATAATGAAGCACTACAAATTTAACTAAGTATTATAGAATTAGCAGTAGAATATTATTGGTATTATTTTTTTAATCAGAGCGGAATACAATGAGAGTATTTTTCAAAATTTAAGTGGGTCTAAGCTTGGCCTTCTATATCAATTTTCGTGGTACCCTCGACCGGTATTAGAGGAAATAACAATAGTTTTAATATTTGATTTAATATACTATGTTCATTCATAGTTAAAAAATATTTATAGTGTTTTTTTATAGAAAAATCAAATTTAAAACTGTATTTTAATTAACCTGAATGCACCCTTTGTTTATCTTGAATGGATAAACAATAATGCAACCTATAAGATAGAGTCATAGTGTAATACGTCAAGTTAACACTAATCACTTTCTGTTTTATTGGAATCTACATGTAATTATTGTGTACTGGTTGAGTCATGGATACCATACAAATTATGGTATCAAAATGAATATTATCGGGCTTCTGAATTATGTAAGAAAATGTGCTCATGACGCATGTGGTTCATATTGATTGTTGCCCTCCAAATAAATTATAGCTGGTTACAGAGAAAGTACCAAGATATTACTTTCCTCTACGTTTCACAAAGTAGTTTCCTGATAAAACCCTAGTAATGGTATAACTACACTAGTTTATTATTTGTCAGTAAATTGGTCAATTTTAAGTTATTTTTTATTGATAATTGATATTGTCTGAGATGCGGATGATAGGACGTTTGACGTTCTCTGTCTGTGTTTTCAAAACAAGTCTAATAAGACACAATGTTTCCCTTCTCAATGTTGTTGGCTGTCCGCAAAGCTCCCCAGACGATGGACTTCAGCCAACCGGGAGACATCCGCTCTTCTTTAGTTTGGGATCATTTTGGCTTCACGCCCGAGTACATGGAATATTTTAAAATACGTGTAATTGTTAATATGTTATAAACTGCTGCGAAATATTAGGGAAACGTATAAAAGTGATTAATTCAAAATATGATAATATTTATGAGCAAATATATAACAAAAATATATGGTATTTTTGGAAAAATAAACTTCTCCATAAAAACGTAAAAAACTTATTTATCACCCCCCGTCGTCCGTGTGGGTCTACTTTGTCAGGATGGATTGTGGCCGAGGAGGGGGGGGAGTGATTGTGTGGGTCTGCTTTGTCAGGATGGA